>PVKC010037883.1:0-12879 GCA_004027635.1 Crocidura indochinensis
AGTTTTGTGATTTGTGTCAACATATTTTCTTGGTTCTTATTAGTGTTCTGCTCAACTCGGTCCATGGTTTCTTTGAGTTCTTTGAGCATCTTCCATATTGTTTTTCTAAAGTCCTTATCTGAGAGATTGATTAGTTCATTGGTCATTATCTGGTCATCAGAATTGTCTTCTTCGTTCTCTATGTCTGACGCTGGCCTGCATTGTTTCCCCATTGTCACACTAGAATTGTGTGTTTTTCTATGTGTTGCGGTGGTATTCATTGGGTAGATGATGTGCACAGCCGGACACCTCTGGTTCTAGTCTTTCTGGGTGTGTCGTTTGCCTACAAGTGAGTGGAGTCTTCCGTGGATGAGGCCTCTGAGAGGATCAAATCTTGGGCCTAGGCTTACAGCAGAGAAGACAATCTAGAGAGAAATGCTGGGTTTCTGTGATCCAGCACAGTCCTTAGTGTGTTTTTTTTCCCTTCTTTTTGCATTGATGTGCTATTCTTAGAAAGAACGCACGGGCGGTGGCGCTGAAGGTAAGGTGCCTCCTTACTGCACTAGCCTTGGACGGACCTCGGTTTGATCCCCCGTGCCCCATATGGTCCCCCAGGCCATCCAGGGGCGACTTCTGAGCACATAGCCAGGAGTAACCCCTCAGTGTCATTGAGTGTGGCCCAAAAACCAAAAAAAAAAAAGAAAGAAAGAGCGCACGGCCGCTCCGCTTCGCTCCGCGGCCGTGCGCTCTTCTGCAGCCTATTATTAGCCCACTCCCAGGAGGTCCGGAGGTCAGCAGAGGACAAAGAAACACAAAGAAAAGACAAAACTTACAGTTCTTAGCAGTCAACCCTACTGGGCAGGCGTGGATACGGAGAAATTCCTAGTTAATGTTTTAAAAAAAAAAAAAAAGAAAGAAAGAAATGCTATGGAGTTGAACATCTTTTAATTTAAACATGACCTAGTTTGTTGTATATCTTGAGAAATTTGCTTCATCTCTTTATAGCTTGCTCCCTCACTTGTAAAATGTGCATAGCAATATGTTATTTCAGGGTTTGAGTTAATTCTTGTGTGTATGCATGTATGCCCAGAATAGTGACTAGTACTTAGTAAGTACTTTCTATATTAATATCATTTGCTGTTTGTGTGGCAGTGGTGAACTCAGAAAGGGAGAAAAGCTAGAGTTTACTCCCATACTAGCACTGAACAATCAGAAGTTGTTTTACTTTTCTCTCAAATGAGGGCCTGGACTCAACCAAATCAATCATTTTGTGTATTGTTTTGGGGCTACACTTGGCTGTGCTTAGGGATTAGTCCTGATTCTGTGTTCAAGGGTTATTCCTGATGTTGTTTAAAAGACTATATCTTGTTAGACACAAGCAAAGCAAGAGCTGTATCCACTGCACTAACTCTCCTGCCAAACTCAGATATTTGTAGATGGGTCCCCAAATATTACTGTGAGCTCTAAGATTGTAGCATGGGTAGAGCTTGAGGCTGCTCTCTCACCAGTCTGTCAAGACTTGTTTATTGATTCTACTAGGAACCCTACCTCTCTCTTTTTCTGTCTGGCTCTTGATCTGTTTACTTTTCCCCAAGACGTATTCTTCTGTCAGCTGCCTCCAAGCTGTCACATACCAGCTGCGTGGCAGTGGGGAGAGGGGAAGACAGTTTTTATTTTTCTGCTTCGCTGTATCTTCCTTCCTTTGGGAGTCTTTTTGAGAAAGGTCAAAACAGAATTCTGCAACTGCCATGATGAGAAATGCCAGCCGAGTGAGGAAGCAGGACGCTTGTGAGCAGCAGGGCCCATACTCCAGGAGGCCAAGGGTAGTCCTGTCAGAGTGATTTCGCCTCCAGCTCAGGCAGGTGCTGTGGACACTCTCTACTCTAGTGATGCAGCACATGACCAATTTAGTGGGTGTTATACTTAGCAGTTGGAAGAATGGAGGGTCACTGACTAAACACAACAGGACATCCAAGGGAGTGGGAAGTGAAGCAGTTGACACTTGGTTTATACTTAAGAGTCTGTGATAAGCTACAGTACACCCACCCCTTTTTCACCTGATCTTTCTACCTTACTTTGAGGGCTCACAGAGACAGGGAAATTTAGATCCTACTCCTACTGGTTGGATTCCTGCCATCTTTCCAAAACAGGATAAGTTTCAAAGCCTGCTTCCACTTGTTTCCCTCATCACTTTTGGCTCTGTTGCAATTTAATTGGGCTTTTTTAAAAATAATTTTTATTGTGGCCAAAGTAAATTACAAATCTTTCACAGGCTTTAAATATCCATTTAAAAAAAGAAAGGGAAAAAGAAGGAAATCAAAACAAAAAATGACAACAACAAAAAAAACTCAGCAACTACAAAAAAAGCATCCAGGTACTAAAAACAACCACCATCATATAATAACTATGAGATTGAAAGAAAATAAGAAAAAGAAAAATGTAGTAAAGAGAAGAAAAAGAAAAAGAGGAAAAAGGAGAAAAATAAAAAATAAATAGAAGAAAAAGAAGAAAAAAAACACACACAAAAAGAAAACAGAAGGAGGGCTGGTGTGGCAAGATTTTGTGCTTCTTTTGGGGGTGGGGGTTTCCAAAGAAAAAAGGGAGATGTTGTTACACTCCAGCAACCTTGGAACTCAGTCTGACCAAAGTTAGAAGCCTTAAAGAAATGATCCAGCATGGCTACCTGGTTTGGGATACTTAGATGGTGGTAGAGGTGTGTAACTTTTTACACGAAGAGCACAAGTATTCCTATTATAAATAAAATAAGGTAAAAAGAAAAATATGCTCAAAAATGAAATAAATATTAAGAGTTTTTTCCCAAGACCACCACCCTGCTTTCTCTTTCTCGCAACCCCCAGCTCCTTCTTGCTTGTTCCAGGGAATGAATATGTATGTATCAGGTCTATAAAGGGATCCTCAGTAGACCTGATAACAAACAGCCATGTGAGGTTCAATGCACCTCCAAATGTTCCAAATGCCCAAATTATTGATTTACAGATACCAAGAATAAGGGAGATAGAATTTCATCTTGGCCGGAATGATAAAGGACAGCAAGAACACCACCTGATTAAAGGTTCTTTGCTTTGCTTTGCTCTTCAACTAGAAGGAGCTAAGCCTTTCATTGAGTTGGCTTTGCAAAACCTACAACAATGAACCTTCCTCAAAATTAGAAGAAAGTTCCAAGAAAATTCCACTCACTCTAAACAATCTTCTTTCTTGACTGTTCAGGGTTTTTTTTTTTTTTTTGTAAACACATATCCTTTGGTGTTGTGCAATTAAACGTGAATATTTCTAATAGTAAAATAATTTCTCACAAAGAGATTTTTGGCTTTGAGATGATTGTAACTTGTGGGGAAATAATTCTTAGTAATTTCCTCTTGAAATCCTGGTTTTCTCCTTTAGGATTCAGAGATAACTATCAAAGTAAGTCAGTGCTTTTTTTTAAGTACATAGGGAAGTTCAGACCAAATTATGCTGTGGTCATCTTAGTGGCTAAAAGCAACAGCAATTTATTTCTTGGACACACATGTTTGGCCTATGGGCTCTGCTGTGCAGATTGATAATAGTTATTATTACTTGTTTACCTTTAGTGTCTACCAATTTCATGAAACATTTAATGACTGAAAAGTTCATATCATTTTAGCTGAAATTTAATTGCAATCCTCCAACTTTCTTCAGTCAAACTTGCTTTTAAAATCTATGTATAAAAATCTGACTTCTAAATCCAGTTCATTTCACTGCAGAAGTCTACCACCCTCTCTAGCTTGTCTTTGATATTCCACTCATCTGCCTATTTTTTCTCCATAGTACTACTACCAATTCTCCATGGTTGTGGGGAATATGTAGCACTACTCTCTGCTTTGCTTGTTCCAAAGCTTGCAGAGCCCTTCTCCTTTATTTTTCAAGTCACTCATTTAAAAAATGCAGATTTACTGGAATCTCAAGAATAATGAGAATGGGGAAAGAAGAACTGGGGCTATAGAGGAGACAGAAATATGAAACTATATAATATAAAAAGATAAAATATGTAAAAATATAAGAATAAAAATTTTGGTCTTAGAAACTAAATCTCAAGGGCTAGAAAAATAGTATGGAAGTACTAACTTGCCTTGCACACCCTTTAATGAGCACATGTTCATTCTTCCACACCCATGCATTGCCAAGAATGATCCCTTAATAGAGTAAGTTCATAATACTTCTGGATGTGGTTCAAAAAAGGCTAAAAAAAACAGTAAAAAAAATTAAAAAAAAAATTAAACCTCAAGATTTATTGCACGTCTCTCCCACTCGTCTTCCACTCTCAGATGAATTCTGCCTCCAATGAATTCTTCCTGAACCTCTGTGTCAATTTACAAAAGGAAAAGTAAACTAACACAATCATTATTTTATTTAGCAGGACAGTTTTGTTTATTTTAACTTCTTCTGTTCTGACTTACTCAAATAATTTATCTTTAATGACCAAAGATTTTATTAAACTTCTAAGGCCCCAAAACCATATATATGTACACCAAAACCTCCACATTTCATGAAAGAGAAAAAGCTGAGAATATTAGATTTTCTTTAAGATGCCCCCAAACAGATTTTAAATGCTTTTCATTTCAACCAACTACACATCAGAGGCACTTTCAAATAGAATGGCTCAAAAAAAGCTGGATGCGTCTATAGAAGAAGTCAGTGTATGCATGAAAGTCCTCAGACCTGTTAGCCTATATTTATTTCAACTTGAAGCAGAATGAGCATAGCTTGTGATGAGTTATGGAAAGTGAAGGAATTCAAGAGAGGAGATCAGACCAGCTAAGGTAATGTCTTAGAACTCAAACAAGAAAAACATGATGGATAGGATTCCATTCTGAGCTTTTACTTGATATTGAAGCTACCAATATCTAGTCAAGCAACTGATTCTAGCTGTAAACCAGAGAAAATGTTCTGCTTGGAGAAAGGACACTAAAATTAGCAACAGGACATCTGTCATCAAAATCCTAAATTCTCAGGGCCAAGAGATAGCACAGAGGTAGGGCATTTGCCTTGCATGCAGAAGGACGATGGTTCGAATCCCAGCATCCCATATGGTTCCCCGAGCCTGCCAGGAGCAATTTTTGACTGTAGAGCCAGTAGTAACCCCTGAGCACTGCTGGGTGTGACCCCAAAACAAACAAAAAATCCTAAATTCTCAAGCACTAGATGGTTCCCTTAGATAGAAAATTATTATCCCCTTTGGGTTTTTCTGCCCTCACCTGTTTCAGGTGAAAAGGCAGAATACGGGCTAGAAGACAGAATGCACAGAAGTGGGAGATCCAGGAAGAGAGGACTATCATGAGCAATGGTTAGTTTCCCATAGTATCTGGGAGATTGTGGATATGATTTATTATAATTGAAAATGAACGATAGGAATGCATTTGGGGTAGATGTTTGTTGCAGGGCATATTTTTCTTTAGATACATGGGTCACAGAATCTGAGAAAAGTTTGATGAGTTGGATTCTTTGGGCAGGACTGGCTGATGGGATCAGCATTCTGAGGAAGACCCAGGAGGCCTCTTAGAATACAAATATTTCAATGAAAAGATTTTTTAAAAAGTTCCCATCCCTTCTCCATACCCTGTTGCCTTGATTTTAGGAAACTCCATTCTGATAAATCACTGGTGTCAAAGGTAGAAACTCCTGAGAAGCTAGTCCAATCTCCATCCCAGAAAAATGCAGAACTTCCCCTTCACTGAATAATGTGTGACCACACAGAGGGCTGACTGCTGGTTTCATCTGATTCATTCTACAAAGTGTCACCTGGGAACCCAGATTTAGTGTGCAACTTGCTAGAGGGAACCTTCTGTGGGAAGTGAAGCATCAAATTTATGTGTAATGAATGGATGTCTGATATTTACCATTGTGACCTGTACAACACTATTTTCCACTTAAGGGTACAGTTTTCCATAAGGGTACAGTTTAAAAAGTCTCGTATGACTGCCTCCTTACACATATAAGTGAATATCATATTTTTAACCTACAGAAAAAAAAGTTGAACAAGAAAACATGATTGATGGAAGCCTATTCTGAACATTTAACTTGCCATGCTGAAGTCAAGCAACTAACTGCTTCCAGTTGTAAACCAGGAAAAAGATTCTACTCTGTAAAAGTGACACTAAACTTAGTATCAGAGCATCTGCCATAAAATCCCAGTTGACATGCACTAAAACGTATTATCTCCTTTGAGTCTAACTGGCCTTACTTGAAAAATTGCAGTTTGTTCACATCACTTAGGCATCATGGGGGAGGATGGAGGCTCAGTTTAGAAGATAGAGATATATTCTGTCCTGTAAGCTACAATCCTAATCAGCTAGTCTTTTGATCAAAAGACTCTTTCACGGACTCTTTCTCCTAACATTCACACTATATTCAGCTTCTATGAATTTCTCTTTATTAAATGGAGAAAAGAAAAATCAGATGCTTCTTTTTTCTTGCAGTGTATAGTCTGGGACTGGGACTCCAATGGCAAGCATGACTTCATTGGAGAATTCACCTCAACATTCAAGGAGATGAGAGGAGCACTGGAAGGGAAGCAGGTATGTGCTAAATAGCTCTTAGTATCCCTCAGGTCTTCCTCTTATGATGTATCCTTCTAACCCAGCCACATAGGAAATAGAAGAAATACATTATTATATGATAATGTATGTCAATAGGGGGGATAGATTGGGGTTTGATGACCTAGATTCCAGCACTTGTCCAACTTAAAACAAATAGGATGTTTCTGGGTCAGATACTGTCTCAATACCATCATTTTCCATCCATAAAATAAAGAACATCTTTATTTCCTTTCATTGCCAATTTTGATCTCTATGTTAAAATTAAGAGACTTAATTTTCTCACATAAAATAAATTAAGTAATTATTGACCTCTCATAAGATTGAGAAGATTAAATGAGTCATGATTTCTAATTTGCAGAATGCATAGCACTTAACTCACACCTCCAAGGTAATCATGAGCACTGATTGTATTTTTCCCATTTTGTAGTTCCATGATTGACATTAATTACATTTAACTCTTTTTAGGAGTTTCTAGATTCATATTTTTATTATTAGTCCCCAAGTTTTCATCTAATGTCACCATATCATTTTAACACAAAAATATATTTCTTGCTTGTATTTATATCAAGTTATTACAGGCAATGCAATTGTATAAAGGGATGATGTCTATATTACCCTTGATCCAGAAAGAAGGGAAGATATAGAATATAGGGGAGGGGGGAAAAGGACAGATGAGAAATAACAGGGATCAGTGGTGAAAGGGATTCAAGTACATTGGTGATGTTAAGAAAGGACAAAGTTAAATATGCAAACTCCAGAGTCAGCAACTCTGAAATCATGAGACTTAAACAACCAAACTTCAAAAGATTCCTGTTAAGATGGCAGGGTGTGACAGGGTGGGAAGGTGGTATGGAGGAAACCTGGGAGCTCTGGTGGAGGGAACTTGACATTAGGTAGTGAGATTGGTGCTGGAACATTGTATTCTAAAATACAATTAAGAATAACTTTGTAAATTATGGTGCTTTAAAAAGAAGAAACAAAAATTAAAAGAAATAAAATATCACCTGCAATAGCTTCCAAATGAAATAATTATGTATAAATAACATAAACCATACATATAACCAGTATACTAAAATCTATAAATTGTCTCTTTAAAGAAACCCAACAAAGCCTAAGTAAATAGAGAATTCTACCAAAGTAGTAATTGGAATACTAAATATAGTAGCCACATTATTGCAAAAACAAAGCATAGATTTAGCTCAGTTTCAATAAAAATTCCAGAAATCTGAACCCAGAGTGATAGTACAGGGGGTAGGGTGTCTGCCTTGTATGCAGATAGTTTGATCTGTGGCATTTCATATGGTCTTCCAAGCCTTCCAGGAGTAATTTTGAATGCAGAGTCAGTAGTAATCCCTGTGTGGACCCCCCAAAAATTCAATAATATTTTTATACTATGTAGACAGATATATTCACTCTTAAGCCCTGATAGCCAGATATGAACCCGAACACTGCCACCTCCCAGAGAAGCTTACAGGGATTCCGTTGAATCCTATAGAAATCTAAACAACCAATGTTTTTCCTTTTTTATGTTTTGTTTGGGGGCCACTCCCCACCCTAATGAGAGCTTACTCCAGGCTCTGTACTCAGGAATAATTCCAGGTGGTGGAGTGCCAAGTATCAAACTCACATCAGCCACATCAGCCCTCCATCCTCCAATGTTTTGCTTACAAATGCACATATCTTTCTATTTATGTAATCGCACATTGATATTGATATTTATATCAATGAATCAGTCAGTTGCTGTCATTGTATATTCAAAATATAACTTCTAGGACTGGAGAGATAATATAGCAGTTAGTGCACTTACTTTGTGTGCAATCTACCTTGGTTCAATCCTCAGCATCATATATAGTTCCATTAGCCCCACCAGGAGTGATCTCTGAGTACAGATCCAGGAGTTAGTCATGTGCACTACTAGGTGTGTCCCCAGAAAAGTACTTTTGCTCTCACTTATTCAATGTTCAACCATCGATTTCCAGCTACATCGCCTGAATCACAGTGCTTGAGGAATTTTCTGACTGCCAGATTCTTTTTACCTCAAGTACCCAGGTAATTGGAAGTGTGGGAGGAGATATACCACCCTTCATTGAGAAACCCTCCACAAGTAACTATTGGTAGTTGGGGCATAAATACCCCTGTTCTCTTGTACGTTGATTGTCAAAACTATTGAGTATGTATTCTATGACAAAAAACTTTCCCAGAGTTTCCTGCACAAATAAACTGATTGCACACAATAGTGGTTTGATAATGTGCCTCTTTTGGTAGTCTCTTCTATCCCCATTTTCTATTCTTGTATGTATACTTTGTTTTATTATCAACCTGATGAATGATCTGTGCTTAATTCCTTCAGTCTCTTCTTTTGGACATATGATCAAGCAAGAGATAACTAGACAGGATAAAAATACAACTAATAGGCTTTAGATTTAGAATTTTAATCACTACGTTTGTTGACTATAAAATTTTGTCTGAACATTCAAGACATTCTGTATAATTTCCACAGAATCTACTGTCTATTGCTAGCATAGACCCAGCATTTCAAGAAACTTGTCAAACACAAGCAGACAAAATTGTTCACAGAGCTTGCAACATTACAGGATCACAATTAAAAACAACCCTATAGTAGGTGAAGTTACTGCCTGGGTGACCAGGAGTGTAGCCAGAGAAGCTGCTGTTCCATTAAGAAACAATTGAGCTAATAAATCAATGATTATTACAAATACCAACTGCTAAAATTCTAAAATGCTTTTATGGTATTTTGCCTGGTAAATCTGCAAACCTTTGCCTTATTATGCAAATAGAATTGACTGGTTCATAAAGCATTTTATTTGTAGGTTACTAAGAAGATTAAAACTTAGATCATAACAAACACCACAATTGAAAAGCAACAAAATCCAATGCATTCAAACACAAATAAATCTTTAAATCCCACCGAGGAAATAGATATATTAATGTACTTTTCTGTGTCACTGATACCAGAAAATATTTCAGTTCAACCACACAGCTCCTGTCATGGGTCTGTGGGAACTGTTTTATATTCATAACTATCACTAGTATTTATTGAGAAGAGCCTGATGAGGCCCAGGTTCAAGATGTGATAGGAATATATATAAAAGTAAATTTAGGGTTGAGAGAGAGCTTAGTGGGCTGGAGAGCATGGTTTCCATGAAAAAAGCCTAAATTTAATCCCAGATGCGATACAACCTGGTCTTCTAAACACTGCTGAGAGTGACTATTGAAGACTATTGAACATAGAGCCAAGAGTATCTCCTAAATCTCTATTTAAGTGTGGCCCAATGAACAAAACTAATAAAATGTAAAATATAAGCATGAATAAAGCAAAAAAATGGTTAAAAGGCAACTACAGATTATGACAAATGCTCTAGCAAGTGCAATTATATCTATAAGGCTGACAAAGAGATAATTTCCATTCAAGATCCTTGCAAAAGAAAAAAGGCCATCCATGTAAAAAAAGGAAGGAAAAAGTCCATTAGAGGGGGCCAGAGAGATAGCACTTCAGTAGGGCATTTGCCTTACATGAGGCCAACTAGGGAGGGACCCGGTTTGATTCCTGCCCACAGCCTTCCAGGAGCAATTTCTGAGTGCAGAGCAAGAAGTAGCCCTGAGTACCCAAAACCAATCAATCAATCAATAAATAAATTTGATAAAAAAAAAAAGTCCTTCACATTGCAAAGTACCAAATCAGGGAAGAGTTTTGTATGGTAAGATTTAATTTAAAAAAGAGATCCTGGTATCTAGAGTGGATTAGCTGTGGAGAAAGTGGGGCATATGAAATGATCAAAGACAAGAGTCTGAGAACTCAACAAGAGGAGTTTCACTTTCCTTCAAATTGGGGGGAAGAACACAAGTGAGAGCTGTGCTCTACAAGCCAATAACAATGCATGACTATGGATAGCTATGTTCAGTCACACTAATGACTCTCTAATTTGTTGTTGCTGCTTATATTTAGTTTATTTAATTTTTATGTATTTTTTAATCAACTTACCATTATTTTACAGTGTTTTGAAATTGCAGGGGTTTACCTTCCAACCTCTGTATGCATGTGATTATCACTATTTTCACCCCAACACTTGTCAAAAAGAAATTGCTTAATAGCCTCATGGTAATAGTGGTCTCAGCAATGACTGATAAATAGGCATCATTGCTAAAATGTTCAGCTGCAAAGGGATATAAATTATTTTAAAATTTTTGAATACTACTTTCATCAACCTTTATATGTAATAAATTATAGACAAGATAATGAGGCAGGGAGATTTCTTAGAAGCTTATTACTATAGAAAGATAGGATTTGGATTTTTTAAAAAAAAAAGTAGCAACAGAGATAGAGAGAAGTAGGAAGTGATGAGATATTGAGGAAGTGAGACATATGTTAGTGAAAGGATTGACTATGAAAAGGACGTGGTAGGAGGCAAAGGTGTACTCAGGGATAGAAGGGTAAATGTTGGTGCTGCTTTTTTATATATGGCCAGAGAAATCTCTCTTTTAAAGGTTCAAGAATCATGTTTAGTAAGCTGATACTTAGGAGAGATGTGTATAGAGTCAATGGAATGACTGACGTATGAGGAATAATGGAACAACTGAGTACATTTAGGGAGAGATATTCAAACAAGCTTGAACTCCAAGAAACCCCACTACTAGAGAAAAAAAGGCAACAGAAAATATGGTATCTTTTATAGCTCCTTCGTAAGATTCAGTGCACCAAGATACAGAGCAAACTTCTGATGAACTTTGATGAATTCTTGAGTACCTTCATGAACATTCTTAGTTTGGGGTAAATAAAAGTTATGAACAAGTAAGAGCACCCTCTAGGAATCTTCTGCAGGGGTCTCAAACTCAATTTACCTGCGGGCCACAGGAGGCAAAGTCCGGGTGATCCTTGAGTGCAAAGTCAGTAGTAAGCCTTGAACATTGGGGGGTGTGACCCAAACAACTAAAACAAAACAAAACAAAACAAAAAAAGATTCCTCTAGGGCAGGGCCACAAAATGTTGTACGGAGGGCTACAAACAGCCTGTGGGCCGCGAGTTTGAGACCCCTGTAGGGGGAAGCACTATGATTCCTAGATGGGCTTTGGAGTGAGACTTGTATGGCATGAATCTCAGTTCCACCACTTAGTTACACCTATTTGATCTGCCCGGCCTCTCTAGACCTCCTTTAACTATTAAGTGAGTTTAAGGAAGACTAAAATGAATAACGAATGAAAAGTTTAACCCTACATTAGACAACAACTTCATGTCAAGACAGTTGCAAATTTGTTTCATCAATGTTCCCTTCCCATCCAATATGTATGAAGGCCCAAGTATCTGCAGGGTTTGATTTTGTTTTCGTATAGTCCTTGTCTGATAGTACCAGCACTCCCTTCACTATTGGTCCACCTTAGCCAGAGATGGAAATGAATAAACTTTTAACCGATAAGCTTTACACATTTGAATTGAACTCAGAATATAATTCATTCAAAATTCCACCTGTTATGACCTGATTGGAAAATTGGAAAAATTGAGGTTAGTTGAAGTTATCTGAAATGCCAAAGGGATTGGCACTTGTTTTAAAATCTTTACTTTCCAATTGTGAAGTAATTCTCTAGACAATTTGTTTATCCTGTAACATTAGTGGAAGTTTTAGATACTGAAGAGTCAATTTCCATTTGATGAGTCTAGGAAAGACTATGGATGTTTTGATTGAAAATACTAAATTAAGTTTAACACTGTCTGTTAGTTCTCATGTATTATGCACTAATCACAAGGAGATTGAATGAGAAGAAATTATAAGATTGTTGGGGTCCGGGAGATAGCATGGAGGTAAGGCGTTTGCCTTTCATGCAAAAGGTCATCGGTTTGAATTCCGGTATGCCCCATGCCTGCTAGGAGCAATTTCTGAGCATGAAGCCAGGAGTAACCCCTGAGCACTGCCAGGTGTGACCAAACACCAAAAAAAAAAAAAAAAAAAAAAAAAAAAAAAAAAAAAAAGAGATTGCATAAGAGAGACAGCCATCATGACAGTGGAAAGATGAAATGTTCTTATAAAACAAGGGTGATGATCTCCTGATATCACATTTGTTCTGACTTTTTTCTTTTTTTCTTTATTTTTTCTTTATTTAAACATCTTGATTACATATATAGTTGTGATTAGGTTTCAGTCATGTAAGGAACACCCCCTTCACCAGTGCAACATTCCCACCACCAATGTCCCAAATCTCCCTCCCTCCCAACCCATCCCCACCTGTACTCCAGACAGGCTTTCCAGTTACATCATTCATTCACATGATCAGGAGTTCTCTGTGTAGTTATTTCTATAACTGCACTAATCAC
>PVKC010037884.1:0-12866 GCA_004027635.1 Crocidura indochinensis
TTTTTTTCTTGATGGGCTCTAAATTAATTGAAAAATAGACACCAAAGATAGATGGAGATTCAGGTGTCACTTCATTAGCAATGAAGCATGGTGGGAGAATTTGTATTAGGATTGAGGAGAAATTAATATTCTATATAATAATATAATATATTAATCTATTCTATGATAATATATTAATATATAGTTAGACAAACAGGCCTAGAAAATGAAAGCCTGGCATGGTGAGAACCTTCTCTCTCTCCTCTGCAGTCTCTGCAGACTGACATATTCTCCTCAGAGATGATCATCCCAAAACTCTCTTCTAAAGGTGCTGGAACTCAGTCTAACTACCTGAGAGAGAGGCTGGAACAATAAGCTATCAGCATTGCCCAAAGAAGACTTTTCTTAGGGGAGGAGAGATCATGGCCTCCTCACCAATATTACTTCATTTTTTACTTTCTTATTTTCATTCGATCTTGGTTGAATTTTCTTTTAGCAGTTAGCTAATTGTAGCAGATACTTACTGCTAAAATCCTTTACATTTTTATTTGTTATTCTTAGAGGGGAGGTCACACCTGGCAGTGCCCTAGGGTTACTCCTGGCTCTGTACTCAGGAAACATTCCTAGTGGTGCTCAGGACACCATATATAGGATGACGGGGATTGAACCCGGGTTGGTTGATACAAGGCAAGCACCCTACCTGTTGTATTATTGCTCCAGCCACAAGTTCTTTACATTTTTTATTTGGACCAAATAACTAAAGACTTTAAGAATCAAAAGATTCTTAATTCAGTTTTCTGAATTCAGAGATTGGCATTACCTAAGAGAAGAGGATTCACTAGAAATGAATGAATCCATTTTCTTGTGTGTCTCTTATTTGACTCACAACTCTTTGGGCCTGGTTTGCCATTTTTGCACTGTTTTTATAGTCATGTTTACAAAAATTAAAGGGATATTTATACTGAAAAGCTATTAATATGTATCAAAGTAAATTAGTCATGGTTAATATTTACAGAAATAGACATAAAACTCTTTGCAAATCTTTCAACAAAAATTCTACGGCGGGAGCTAGAGAAATACAACTGTGGAAGGTACTTGCTTTGTATGTGGTTAGCCTTGGATTTACTACCCTCTTTTGGGTTCAGACCACAAATCAAAAAAATCCTACAATGGATAAATCC
Source organism: Crocidura indochinensis (assembly GCA_004027635.1). Lineage (NCBI taxonomy): Eukaryota > Metazoa > Chordata > Mammalia > Eulipotyphla > Soricidae > Crocidura > Crocidura indochinensis. The sequence continues at coordinate 1,161 of PVKC010037884.1, forward strand.
AAGTATACATTTTTACCTATTGATAGAGTCAATTTGAAAAATAATTTTTTCAATGAGGCTTTTACTACTCAAAATATTTTTTCTGTAGCCCCTTCCCTAAAATTGCAACCAGAAGCATCAGAAAACATGTCCAATACTCTCAATGATTGCTATATCCAGTAAAGCTGAAGTTTAAAGCAGCCATTTAGAGCTATATTTAATTTTAAAATGTGCCTTTTCAAATGGGATGTTAAAAGTTTTAGTTAAAATCTTTGATGGAACATGTACTACAAAGCCTTTGTTTTCCTAAATTACAAATAGAAGTGTTAATTTATAACCTAGTGTCAAAATTTGTTTTTAAAGGTGATTTTAAAAAATCCTAGATCCTCATTATTTTGGTCTTGACGATGTTCTTTTTAAATATAATACCAAAATATAGGTCATAACAGGAAAATATAGGTAAATGGGTCAATATTAAAATTTAAAACTGGGCGGTGGCGCTGGAGGTAAGGTGCCTGCTTTGCCTGCGCTAGCCTAGGACGGACCACAGTTTGATCCCCTGGTTCCCATATGGTCCCCCAAGCCAGGAGCGACTTCTGAGCGCATAGCCAGGAGTAACCCCTGAGCATCACCGGGTGTGGCCCCCCAAAAAATTTAAAATTTGGGTACCAAACCATTTACAACTACTTGCAAATCACACATTTGATAGTGTATAGAAATACCTTCTACAATGTCACAATAAAAATGTAACAATCCAATATAATAGAAAAATGAGTTTAAATAGGTATTTCTCCAAACAAATATAAATGGCTAATAAGCAAATAAAACTATGTTCCACGTTCGTTAGTCATTAGTGAATTGAACTGCAAGGCCATACTGAAGTACTACTTCACACTATAGGGTGACAATAGTTTTAGGAAATGGGTGAGGATATGAAAAACAGTATGGAGCTTTCTCAAAAAAGTAAGAATTGAGGTACCATAAGACCCAGCAATTCTACTTCTGTTTGTCTACACCCAGAACACAAAAACGTTCATTAATAAGGCATGTGCACACTATTATTCATTACAATACTTAGTACAGTAGCTAAACTATGGAATCAACCGATATGATCAATGACAGATGAGAATAGAATAAAGTTATGGTATGTATATATACACACGTATATATATATGTATATATATATATACACCCACACACAATGAAATACTACATATCTGTAAGGAATGCTATTCACTGCAACTTGGATGGAACTGGAGTATATCACATTAAGTAAAGTCAGAAGAACAAATGCAGGGTGATCTCACTTAATTGCAGATTAACTGAATGAGAGGATGCAAAATAGTAAAGGGGGGGATACTTAGAACACACTTGTCCCCAGAGTATAGGAAGGGGAAGGACAGTGAAGGAAAGAAAGAGGGGAAGTAAGACAAGGAGAGGAAGTAACAGAGGACAGGAGTCAGAGCCTCAGTAAATTACTGGGTACAGAGGTTAGATAGATTAGATAGATAGATAGATAGATAGATAGATAGATAGATAGATAGATAGATAGATAGATAGATAGATAATGATGGATAGATAGGGAGGCAGATAGATAAAGATAATTTTAGGTTTAAATATATATCTATATGTTATATATAATATATAATAATATAGAGAGAGACAGATAGATATTTCTCCAAGTCACAGAGCCAACAGTACTGAGAGCATAGGATCTTAGCTACAACTACCAAATTTTAAAATATACCTGTTAAAAAGCTAAGCTGCAGGATCATAACAGGACCTGGGGACATTGGGGGCAGAAAAGTTGACATTGGTACTAGACTCAACTATGAATAGCTTTGTAAATTATAATGCCTTAACAAAAAATTAATGTGTGCAATTATCAATTCATAGAAGAAAATTTAGAATAATTTGAAACTTCATGGATTTCTAATGGAAATTAATATGATACAGTAATTGATGGTTTTTAAATATGGAATTGCACAAGATCTAACATGACATTCCTAAGTATATCCCCCAAATAATCGGGAACAAGAATTCATGGACAGAATGTTTATATCATACTCCACAAATAACCAAACAGGGAAACAACACATGTTTCCATCACTGAATGAATGAAAAAATTAGTTGTGTTCTATTCTTACAGTGGACTATTATTCAACTATAACGTGGACTTGATGTGCTGACATTTACTACAACTTTCAAATCACTCTAAGTTAAAATAAATGTCTAAGTCAAAATAAAAGCTTTCATTTATGAGAAACCTGAAATAGTAAAATTCATAGAAAAGAAGATAATAAATGACTTATCAAGGTTGTGAGTAGAGAAGAGGTAATTTAGATAGTTGTTTAGAGTTTTCACTTGGAATGCTAAAACAATTTCATTCTAGAAATGGTTGTGATTGCTGCCAAACAATGCAGATTCAACTACTCTCATCAAAATGTAAGCTTTAAAATATTGTTAAAATTTTATAGCATGTATAGTTTATATGTGGCATTAAGTATACTACCTATATGTAACATTTTGTTGAGCATCAACATAAAACACAAAATTAAGCATAATTTATTCATTTACTTTACCACAGCAAAATGAACACTAAAAATATACAAAAGTTCCTGAAATTTCATTTTCAGCCCTTTACTTTTCTTGACAGTTGCCTTGTTGACATGATAAATGAAGATGATTTGATATCAAGTTAAACTATCAATAATAATAACTACCAATGTTTTAAAATTTACAAAATTATATATTTAGAAGATGGTAAGACAAGCCAGAGAGATAGCATGGAGGTAAGACATTTTCCTTGCTTGCAGAAGGACTGGTTCGAATCCCAGCATCTCATATGGTCCCCTGAACCTGCCAGGAGCAATTTCTGAGCATAGAGCCAGGAATAACTCCTGAGTGCTGCCAGTGTGACCCAAAAACAAACAAACAAACAAAAAAGATGATGATAAGACAGCTTTTTTCTGTTCTTTCTGAAAGTAAAAGTCTTGATTTGTATAAGGGAAATACATGATAAAAAGTTGGTAGCTTGGAGGAACTGGGTTTGGGGACCAGACCTGGCAGTGTTCAGGTATGCACTTAGCTTTGTGCTCAAGGAATTGGAATATTGGAATATGGTGATGCTCAGGGTACCATATACAGCCTCGGGAGTGGAACCAGGATCTGACAAGTTCAAGGCAAGCACCCTACTACCCGCGTGCTCTCACTGTGGACCCAAGGTGGTAGATTTTGCTGTTCAAAAGTATGTCTCACTCAGAACAATGAGATTGTGTTCATAGTTTATATCCCATGAAAAGGAAGTTGGCTCATTCACGTTTTGCCAATTTGATCTGAACCCCTAGTCCAATTTGGTGAAATCTTTCCAGCAATTGCCGAGAACCGAATTCCCCTTCCAGGTCTTAGGTGATGGAGTTTCTGTCTCTCGAAGCTGCCAGTGTGAGGCGATCACCCAGGGTTTCCCATGCACATGGAAGCAGGAACAGCCCACAAAATGGCTCATGTGCATCCCTCTTCTTTTCCAGAGCACAGGAAGCAGGGAAACATGACCGTGACCGTGAGGAAGACTGTTCCCTCTCCAGAGGCCGTGCAAATTCTCTACCAGCGAATGCGATATGAGTACGAGTTCTACCACTATGTCAAGGAGCAGTTCCATTTGCTCAAGCGGAAGTTTGGACTAAAGTCACACATCAGCAAGCCCCCTCTGAGACCCCAGTTTTTTATTCCAGCTCCCCTGGAAACAGAGGAGCCGATGGATGAAGAGGAACAAGATGATGAGAAGTGGCTGGAAGATATTTATAAGAGGTGATGCCAGCACCATGCCGCCTCCGATGACTCTTTCTCTCCCTTTTCCAGAAAGGTTTTTTTGTTTGGGGTGAAGAAAAATCCTTCAGGACTGAATTAATGCTCCATTGCATTAAAAAGAACCAAACATTCCCACATGTTGGGATCATTGGGAGATGCCCGGTTTTGTGGGGTCTATCTGTTTAATTTTATTGTGTGTGTATGTGTGTGTGTGTGTGTGTGTGTGTGTGTGTTTTCCTGGCTCCTTGGGTTTCTCCTGGGTTTATTGGATGGTTCTTTACTACAGCATCTTGTCATCAAATAACTTTTGTTATTAAAATAATAAGGGAAGGGAATTTATTATTATTATTATTAGGATAATAATAATAATTAGGCAAATGTTCAGTAATTCTTCGTTTGTTAGGCGACTTCTTCAGTGGTAGGAAATAGAAAGATTTGCCTATTTCAGAAGAAATACAAAAGCCCTGCAGAAAAAATCTCCTCTACAAGCGTCCTAGAGGGGAAGGAAGGTCAGTTTAGAACATGGACCAGGGAAGTCCTAGTTTCCGAGAACCCATTTGTGCCTCTGGGTCATCTCAGGGGACAGTTCACAACTGCAGGTACTGAGAGTACAAGTGAGCCTGTGCCAAACTTCCCAATAAATAAGAGCCTTGAGCACCCTTACAGGGCAAAGTGCAAGGCAAACTCCTTTAAAGTAGTCTGGGTTCAAGCATAAGTCAGATTGACAGCAGAGCTGCCCAACTGGGGAAAGAATTTCTTTGCTTTGCAGAGAAGAAATGGAGGCAAAACAGATGAAACTCTGGGTGTCATGTGAAAAAAGGTTATGTGCTATATTTTGCACAGAGCACAAAATGCCTGTTTCCCTAGCACTGTATTCGCTAGACATTGAGGACCCCCAATACAACGTGAGTCTTTGATTCCTATGGCAAATGCTTGAAGCCTAACCACAAGCAAGGCATAATCTAGCAGGTACAATCCTTGCCAAAAATCATGGTACCTAGTTCTCCTTCTAGTACCTTTTAGTCTAGTGGTGTTTTGGATAAAGGACAAGTCTTCTATGTAGCTGTCAGTGAACTGAATTCCCATTTGGTACAGAAGCTATTGACTCTAAGAGTTCAGATTGGGGAGATTAGAAAGAAGAAGCAAGTTTCTGGGGTAGAAACAGCTTACCCAGGTTTAGGCATAGGCACCTGCCTCCTGAAGAATCTGAGGAGATGCTAAAAGTTCAGTTGCTCTGAACTCTCTACTTCCCACCTATCACCTACCCATAATCCTTCAGTTTAGTCATCAGAAACCTATTCTTTGGGTTCTGAGCTGATTTTCTCTTTATAGCTATTCACTTCTAAAAACAATGCATGTATTTCTTGATTAGATAATCACTGAGAAGCAGCAGGAGACTTAGGACACAGTTTCTCCTCCTGGTTACCCCACTCCAACCAATCCCTTCCAGAGCACTAAAGTGTAAGCTGGGAATACTTTATAAGACCTGAAATGCTGACTTTCCACAAGCTGCACATTTTCTACCTTTCAGAAACCAATAAGTCTGTCTACAAATCTTTCCTGTAGTCACTAAAATTGGATGATAGCCAAGAGAGAAAGTGATTGGGAGTCTGTCAAATGTGCCCTAGAGCTATGCTATCACAGCTATAGGAAGAAGGCTTCAGCCTTCACAGACACCCCCCCTCAGCTCCCCCCCACACACACACACACATCTGGCCACTGATAGGGCCCCTCTCTGCCTCAGAGGATTGAGGCAGGCAAATGATTGAGGAGTTTCCTTAGAAGAACTATCCTTTATCTTGATCAGAGAGACCCTACAACAGACATACTTTACAAAGCAACCCAGAAGACAGAGGCAAGAGCCACTGACTGGGGTGCCATGAGTCATTTCTATGAAACTGCATTGAGGAAATGATTGTTAGTTTGCACATTGAAATCTCACTATCTGGAAAGAGCAGAGTTGGCTTGGTGGTCTCTGCTGTTGCCAAGAAACTGGGACCATTAGTCATTTAAAAAACACAACCCCTTGGTGTGAGCTCCTGTGAGCACTCCTACCTGTGTGTTCAGAGGTTTCTTTTCAGCAGTGCTCAGTGGAACATCCAAATTCAAGATCCAGCCCCATCTATCTGGGCCTCCTCAATGTTCTTTTGTTCCAACAGTCTCTTACGTCCTTAGATTCAAGGCCCTTCATCCATTTATTTGACACAAGTGACAACCTTTTTTTGGCTCTGAGCCCAACACAGTTTGAATTTCTTGAAATATATTGTACATTTTACATAGTTTAATTTAAAAAAATACATTTTAAGCTGGTTGATCTTTGACTGCCTTATTTATTATAACCTTTCAGCACATTCCAAGGTTTTAGTTACTCAGGAAGGAGTTAATTAAAATGATTTTATTTTGGTCTGATGGATTTTTTTTTAAAGGAAAATTATTATTAGGAACCTTCAGCCTACTTTCCTTGAGTGCTGTAAAAGTGCTTGTAAATCTTTTTTTTTTTTTAAGAAGAAAGAAAAAAATGTATTTGACATCGATGGAAATTCAGAAAATATATATGGGACTGAAACTTAGCTAAAATAAAAGTAATCTGTGTTTGAGATAAAGTGTTCCTTAACTTATTCATCCATATAAATAAATAAATATAAATAAGTTGACTTTTTTTTCCCTTTCTGTTGATAGCTTGAAATAAAAGTGCCTACAGTTTCTCAGCTCCATCTGCCTTAATGGGCCAGGGTTTTTCCCTCAAGATGTGATTTCTGGAAAGGTATATATTTTTCAATCAATAATAAATCCCCAGTCTACTAATTAGATGACAGCAGCAAGGCTACTAAGCAAATGAGCTAGTCATTCACTCGCCTTGTTGTATCATAAACACCAAACAGCTTACTTAGCAATTTATCCTAATTGGTTCTGGTTTAAAAGGCTCTGTTTTATGGTCGACTTATGGCTCCAGGTGTTTTAGCTGCATCTGCAGTAAGAAAGGCAAAGCCACATGTGCCACATACTCTACTCTCTCAGACAGGTCGGGACTTAGCTACAGGAGCAGTTTTCTAACTGAGCACTCCAGGCCAACTAGATGGGTCTATTTAGTCAAAGCAAAGAAACAGATTTCCAGCATTGATGTGAAAGAAACATCAGCAGTGGCAATAGGATGCTGCATTTGAGGTAAAAATCTGGGAGCCTTACAGGGATGTGGTCAATGGTATCTGTTTTGTAGGAGTGAGGCCTGAGTTCCATCCCCTACATAGCAAAAGAGGAAAAATAAAGTAAAAAATATAAAGATCAGCAAAGAATCTTGGATTCTGAAATAGTAATGATAAGAGTCTACCTTACTTGATCACTCTATACAGGCTCTTCCCAACCTTTGTTCCCACTCTGTGAAATAGAAGGGTGAAACTTTGAAAAAACTCTACTCTTTAGGATTTCTTTATTTGCTCTAAAGATTTTTTCACGTAGATATGCAGCTTTGGGGGGCATTATCCAATGAGCTATTTTACTGAAAATTAATTGTATAGATAATGGCGGTGTTTCCTCAAAGATATAATTAGGATTCATAGTCATTCAGAAAAGTAATTCTTGGGTCAAAATGATAAAAATCACCTTTAACAGAAATTAAAACTAACTAAATGACTTCCTTCTCATTTGATGACAGAGAAATAGAATTTTTTTCTAAAAATACTTTGAATAACCTATAAAAGAAAAGCCTCGTTGAGACTCTATTTGGAAAACACATAGCCTCTTTCTCACATAAGAAAATTCACTGTGATATGATCTACCTTATGACTTTGTCATACAGACTGAATATTCTAGCAATAGGCATCCATTTTTCCATAAATATGGAGAAAACTAGTCTGAGATGAAGGGATGACTGTGACCAATTTTTCCTGAAGCTTCTCTCCTCAGCTTGTAGTTTCCATCTTTTTTTGGAGTGTCCCTGAAGACTTTCTAGAATGTCTCTTTTTGTCTGTATCTAAAAAGCCAGCCCCTATTTATAGGGACACCTATCCTATTGGATTCGGCCCATCTTAAAGGCCTCATTCTTCACAAATTCTCCCTCCCAAGGCTCTATCTCCAACAACAGTCACATTCTGATATCTTAGAGGTGTGTGGACTTTAACATAGAATTTTATGAGAACAAAAAATTTGTATTTGTTCCATCACACCCAGATTTTATTTAAAAGCTAAAATGGAGGAACAAAACTCCAAAGAGCAAAGAAGCAACCTAACGCTGCAGACTTCTCAAAGTCTTACCAACCCAGCAATACTGTGATAGAGCGTCCTGGTGCCTCACCAGCCAGGAGAGGTAAGTTTTCCATTGATAGTGTGAGTCCTTCAAAATTAAAACTAAAAATAAAGATGATATAAGGGTTCAGTGAGATAGTACAGTGAGCAAGGTGCTTTCCTTGCACACACCTGACCTGAGTTTGAGCACTAGCACCCCATATGGTCCTAAGAGCACCACCAGGACTGATCACTGGGTGTAGAGGCAAGAGTAAGTACTGAGCACTGCTAGGCATGGTCCCAAAACAAACAAAAACAATTGATTTAGCCAAAGTAGAATCTAAATTCCATAATAGATATATAAGGTCCATTTGATCTCAACTCCCTCCACCCACTCCAGTCTCTTCCCTATGCTTCTGTCCCATGAGTCAGGCCTATGGAACCCCTGTCAATGGTGGGGAGGCGGGGAGGGGGTATTGTTTTCCATCACTTAAAACCTCCGAACAGATGTCAGAATAATTTGGTTTTATTCTAGAGTTTTCTCTTTATATAAAGAACATACAGCGGTTCTTGTTTCTGTGTAACAGATTTGGACCACATCTGTCTGTTACGATAGAATTTTCTTTTTTCTTAAAGGCGAATGAAGCTGCATGTCCAACTTCCTGTAAGGAGTTTTGGATGGAATTTCCTCAGAAGTAGCTCATAAAGCTAGTTCTAGTCGAGTGTGGACATGCCCCTGGACTGGGGGATTAACCAGCTCAAGTGCTTGCTTACAGGCCACCTTGCTCGATGCCTGCTCCCTCGCTGGAGAATTCCTTTCTGTCTAGGGCAGGCTTGGCTCAGAGCTCTAAATCCTGCCAATTCCCAAGGAACACCCAAGCCCACAGATGTTCCCAGGTCACAAAATCACCAACTGTCCACTGGTGCATTTTGGGTTTCAATTTGTAAACATGGGAATTCCCTTTGGAAGAAAAACAAAATCATGAAAAAAGAAGGGGGGAGGAGGGCAAGAAAAACCACGATGCAAAGGAAAAATGTGAGCTAAGATTTTCCTCTTAGAATCTTGGCATTAAGAGTTCAACTATCTTCAGTTTGGCTTTCACCAGACTCTGTGTGCTTTGAGCAGGCACGGAGCAATCTGCCTTGCGACAAGCTGCCAGAGCATTCAGAGTTGACCTGTTACACACCTCTTATTCTCGTGGTGAGCAGAGACAATGGAGGACAAGCCTCACCAGACAGCACATTGGCTGTGGTGCCATTGGAAGCAGCTTAACCCAGGAAGCAAAGCAGGTGACTGAGAAGAGAAAAGGCTATGCACAGAAAACTCTAAATGAGTTCAAGTCCCAGCTGGCCTGTTTCACAGGGTACTTGAGTAACTCACTTGAACTCTCCAGACCTAAAGTTTACTCAGCGGGAAAGCAGAAGGAGGAAGATGGTATGGCCTTTGAAGATCAATGGCTGCTTCTGACTGAACCTGGTCTCATTCCCCAGGGGTCCTCAAATTTTGTAAACAGGAGACCAGTTCACTGTCCCCTCAGGCCATTGGAGGGATGGACTATAATTTAAAAACATATGGGGCCCGGGAGATAGCATGGAGGTAAGGCATTTGCATTTCATGCAAAAGGTCATCGGTTCGAATCCCGGTGCCCCATATGGTCCCCCGTGCCTGCCAGGAGCAATTTCTGAGCATGGAGCCAGGAGTAACCCCTGAGCGCTGCCGGGAGTGACCCAAAAACAAAAAAATAAAAATAAATAAAATAAATAAAAATAAAAATATATGAACAATAGTAGGCCATGGGCTGTAGTTTGAGGACCCCTGAATCTGCACTATAAGCTAAGATCCATGAAATGGCAATCCTTCTAGAACCGACATATATTTGTTTTCCCTACACAATGCTGTATCCCCAGCAAGAGAACAACAAATTTAATACCCATTACCCATTGTCCCCATTAGATCCAATGGTTCCTCCAATCCCTACCAGGGTTGTTGCCCTAACACATCAATAAATCCAGAGAAATTGACAGTGTTACTGTTAAAGTGTGGATTGAGCTGAAGGGAATATGTATGTACACTCCCATGAATGCATTGGCATTCTATATCCCAGGACAAAGTACTCTTAGGGTCTCCAATTCACTTGCTCTTCTGGATAAATTTCTCTAGCTAAAAATAATAAAACTCTTCTCTAACTTCATAGAAGTACTCCATGTCTTAAATAGAAGCTAACCTGTAGACCCTTCTGACCCCATACTAGGACTGCCATACAGCATGACTTTTCGAGGCCACCTTCTTCATCTCTTGCATGAGAAAGAATTGGGACACAGATCACAAACTTCCATACATTTAGGGTCTGATATTTGTTGTTTCATCAAAACTACTGATTCTTTTGCCTCTTGCCTTACTTTTCCTGTAGGTCCCCCAACTTTGATTGAATATTAATGAATTCCTAAAATGAAATTCTAAATAAAATGATCCTAAAGAATTTTTTTTTTTTGGTTTTTGGGCCACACCCGGCGGTGCTCAGGGGTTACTCCTGGCTCTCTGCTCAAAAATAGCTCCTGGCAGGCACGGGGGACCATATGGGACACCAGGATTCGAACCAACCACCTTTGGTCCTTGATCGGCTGCTTGCAAGGCAAATGCCGCTGTGCTATCTCTCCGGGCTAAAGAATCATTTTGAGGTAAGTCATTTTTGTGTCCAGTATTAAGGAAACAGCAGTTCTAAGCCTAGTACTGCATAATACAAGTCATATTTTAATATATGGAGCGCCCAGAGGATTTCTACAACTTTAAAAAAAATGAGTTTATCTTTGTCAAACCCATTACTTAAAACCCTTTGCCATGAAAGCTGCATCCATGTAGCTTTCTCTTGCTCAATCAAGAGGCACAAATAGTCTATTGAACTAATAATCTGGAGATTATGGTTAAATATAAGTGATCCTTGTTATCATTACTACCACCACTGAAAGAGTTGCATCCTTTCTTTTAAGATCTTTTTTTTTTTTTTTTTTGGTCTTGAAATGGTCCAGGTGGAGAAAAATACATTTGTGGGAAATTAACACTTGGATAACTAGAAGGCAGATAACATATTTTGTAAAATAATCAATAAGAAAATTTTTCCTTTTTACTTATTCCCTGGTTACTTTTCCTACCTTGTGAAAAGGGAGAGGCTCTTGAAATGAATTGTTCATCATTTTAAATTTCAGTACCTCATATCAACTATTCCCATGAGTTCAGTGCTCAAGTTGAAGCAGATCAAGGCTGCATGCCCAATTCTGTATCTTCTCTGGTTAGTGAACGTGGTTAAAAAAAAAGGTGGGGGGAGTGGCAAGATAAAAATGACAAGTAATGGCAGGTCAGGTTGGTGATTGGAGAAAATGCTGAATTCTTTTTTTTTTCCATAATAACAATTTTTATTTTAAACATAGTGGCTTACATATTGTTGACAATAATATTTTAGGTACATGATAACATAAAATCAGGGGAATTCCCTCCACCAAATTATCTTCCCTCCGCCTCTCTTCCCATCCTACCTCACATGTTCTCCTCCCTCACCCCCGGGGCTGCCAGGTTAAGTGGTTCCCTCTGTGCCTAGCTAACTACTTGGTGGTCCTACACCTGTTTAGTCTTGGTACTTCCCTTATACCCACCCCCCAATTGGGATACAGGACTAGTTCGTTCAAGTCTTGTGGTTTTGTTTG
>PVKC010037885.1:0-12876 GCA_004027635.1 Crocidura indochinensis
TGTGGTCCCAGGTCCTGCAGTGTTGTGCACAATGAAAGGGACCCTTGTCTCCAGGGTGAGCCAAAGTCTGCTGGAAGCCCCCCCCCCCCCCACCCTCAGCCCTTATAAATCAGTGGTGACCTCCTTCAAGCCCTGGCATAGTTGGGGAACACAGTGCAAGGACCTCTTCATACTCTGTGGGGGAAGGCTCTGTGGGGGAAGGGTGTCTTGTGGGCTTGTTCTGCAGGACTTCACGATTTCTCACAAAAACTTATTTGTGTAGCCTCCTAAAAGCCAATTCCTGTAGACACTGCCCAAAATCTCTGTCCCTGAGAATGGTGACGTCTGAGTACTGACCCCACACACACCTATTGTCATCCATTTCCTCCAACAGCTGTCTTAGGAGTTCCTGCTCTATTTACAGAGATGTTGGTCTGTGATGAAATCACCTTCAAATGATCAAATCCCCAACCTGGAAGCCAATAGATGATCAGAAAGCAAACCAGCACTGAGGAGAAACTACATCTCCAATTTTGTGGATTTTTATGTGGGGGAGCCACAACCAGTGGTACTCAGGGCTCAGTCTTGGATCTGCACTGAGAAACTAATCTACCAGGCTCAGAGGATGTAATGGGTTGCTGGAGATTGAACCTGGGTCAGTCGCATGCAAGGCAAACACCCGAAAGCTATGCTATTGCTCCGGCCCCTCAAATCTTGTGTTTGTTCTTGACTTGTGCTCTCTGTTTCTGCAGAAATCGGCTGGGAGAACTCAGATGCATACAGTGTTCCCTGATCTTCCCCAGGACCCACATAATGCATGTGCTCATGGCACGCAAATAACCAAGATGAATGGAGACTCACCGTCCTTTGCTCGGCTCTGGGTCAGCACTGGGGTACAGACCTGAGACCTCCTTCTGGGTAATCATGGGGCAGGTTAGCAGTGCTGGTTCTGTGGAGGTTTCTGGGCTGGCAGAGGTGGCCTGGGGGGCTACTCGCAAGGTTAAAGTCACTTGTCATACTGGGTTATTCGTGACCACAAACTCAAGACACATACATGTGTAGCTTTCATACAAGGTTCCCTGGGCTTCTAGGTTGATGATATGGCCCCCACAGCACACCCCATAACTGCCTTGAGAGGAACCTAAGACAGGGCACTCTTCCCCTCTGCTTGTGGAGGTGTAATGAGGTCTGAATCCCGAGATTCCTCCTTCATGTGGATTCCCTGAGTTTAGGGATCAACCTCACTTGATGGGGCCTTCTGCACCCCGATAGTGTGGTGCTCCACTCTGTTTTCTAGGCTGATGGCCAACAGACTGCTTCCCCTCTTCCTCTGGTGAAGAGAAAGACCAGGAAGAAAGATCTAGAAGGCCAGAGAGATATACAGTGGGTAGGCATTTGCTTGCACATGGCTGACATGGGTTTCATCCTTCACACCACACTAGGTACTCTGAGCACAGAGACTGGAGTAGCCCCTGAACAAACCTGAGAAGCCCAATACATCCTAATAAAGAAGAGATCTTGAGAGTTCCCTGCCAGGTGAACCCTAAAGGGGCTTCCCTGAAAGCCCAGGAGAGCCCTGCTGGGTCCAGAGTGTCACTAGATTCCAGCCCCTCAGATTATTTTGTGACTGGTTTTGCAAGACTACATTAGTCTTACAGAGTTGCATTCAGCATTATCTGGCCCCTATCAGGGCCTATAAGCCTAAGTTAAGTCCTGATAGTGTTCTGAGTCCCTGGGGTCACACCAGCAGTGCAGAGGGACAGGCAGTTTCGAGCCCATGGGGCCTGGCACTCGCAAGGCCTGTTTCTGCCCCTGAGCTCTCTTGGCTCTATTCTTGTTTTTGAACAGGAGGTACAGGACACAAAGAGGGAATCCCCAAACAAGGAAGGAATGAAGGATTCCGCATACATGAGAGAAGCATAGGGGCCACAGGGAGAGCCCCCATCAGAGCTGTCTTTTGGGGGCTTTTCTTTCTTTCACACTGTGACCCCCTCAGTCTCCCATAATCTCTTTGCTCAGTCTCGTGCTGATCCTGCCTCTGCCCCTCTGCCCTGAGTCTCCTCACCTGGGAATACGGACACCACAACCTCGACCTTGGTGTCAAATGGAAACTTGGCCATTCCACAGGTGTATTTTCCGGAGTCTGCTGCCCGGAGACGCTCCAAGGTCACGGTGAAGGTGAGGTTTTCTGGGTCGTCCCTGATGGTCACGCGGCCTTTTGTCACTTCTCGCTCTGTTCCTAACATTCTCACAATCCCCCTGCTCCATGGCAGACATGGGGATTCGCACCAGTATTTGTCCTGTTCATCACCTTTCTTCTGGTATGTGCACCTCACGCTCAGGGACCCTCCAATGGTGCCATTCACAGAACTGGGGCAGCTCAGAGACAGACAGCCTGGAAAGCACAATGGACTCAGGAATCCTGGAACCATGGGCCCACACAGCCTCCATCTCGAAGCAGCTGCCCCATCTTCTGTTTGGCCCCCGAGCTTCTGACCCCAGTAGCCCTTTCTCTCTAACTCCTATTTTTTCCCTACAGTCCTGCCCACTTGCACTCACTTGGGACTTCTGCTGGCTAACATGGTTGGACTTTAAACTCACCCAAACACCCAAAGTCCCCCAACAGCTCAGTGACTGGTAAGCGGGATTCCCAGACCTGTCTCCCCACCCCTGGGATCCTGGATCCCATTTGAAAGGCACCACAGAGGTTGTTCAATGCACTATTGTGCCTTTGAAGGTTGGGGGTAATGAAAGTACCCCCACCCAGGCTTGCTTTGTTCTCAGAGCCCAAGCCCCCTATGGTCCAATGATGAGACCCCATTTTCAAAGAAGTTAATTTTTAGTTCAACATAACTCTCATGGCAGCCATATAGAGATCGAGTGTGGGAGGTCAATACCCTGGGCACCTTCCCAGCTGAGTTTTGGGTTGTGGTACTGAAGGAGGCAGGAGCAGGGGAGCAGGAACTTCTCAGTTCCTGGGGCAGTTGGAGAAGTTCCCTCCACATGGCGGCCTCCCAATGTTGGAGGTCTCCGGACAGGGGGCCAGAACAGAAGGAAGTGAGTGTGTGAAAGTGAATGTGTGTGCACATGGGAGAGTGTAAGTGCATGCCTGTGTCTGTGTTGAACATGTGAGTCTGGTGTATGTGACATGTAGGGGTGTCTGTGCATGTTGTGTTTCTGTGTATGAATCCGCCATAGAGAGTGTGCCTATTTGTATGTGTGTAGGAGTCTGGTGTGCATCATGTCTATACATGCTAGTCTGTAGCACAAATTTCATACATGTGAACATATATTCTGTCATGTTTTGTGTGTGTAGATGTGTGGCACATAGGTGCACGGCCTGTGGTGCATTGTTCTGTATGTGTGAACCTGATATGTGGGGTTATACATATATATGTGTGCTGTGTATGAGTGTGAATGACTCTAGCTTGTGGTATGTGTCTGTTAGTCTGGAGTGTATGTGATATATACATAGGGATGTATCTGGCATGTGTCCTATGACAGGTGTGATATGTGTTGCCATGTATACGTGAGCTTGTCATGAGGGTGCCTGTGTGTGCTGTCTATGTGTATATGAGACCTCGGCTTATAGTATATGATTTTTTTGTGGTGTGTGTATGCATGTGTACTGTGAGTTGGACTTGTGTGCTTTTTATGGTATGTGCAGTTTACCTTGAGTTCACCTTTGGCGTTTGAATGCTGTGTGTTCATATCTGTGAGAGCATGGAATGTGTTTGGCATGTGCATGCGTGCACATGTGTGATGGGAATGTGTGCATTTGGTATTGTGATGTATATGTATGAGTTTGGCATGTGTGTAAGTCTGGTATGTGTATGCAGGTATGTGTGAGTTTGATGTGTCTATGTGTATTGGGAGGAATGTCTGTGATTTTGGTGTGTTTGCATGAGTACATGTCACTTCAGTGACTTTTTCTAAGCTACTACACTCTCCCCAACACCCCCATCCACCCTGGCTGTCCTCACTGAGTCATTGTGCCCCTGTGGTAACCCCGTGGAATGCCCTGGAAGCTTCTCAGCACCCCCTCACGAACCTCACCTGGGAGGAGGATGAAGAGCAGCACTGAGGGCACCCACAGGGTCCAAAACACCCACGGGCTCATTTGTGTCGGGAAAGTTGCAGCAGCAGCAATTTCAGGCCATGTGGGGTCCTAACAGGACTGGGATCCTCTCCTGGGCTCCCACTTCTCTTCTCTGGCCTGTCTCAGGGCCCAAGACTCCTTCTGGCTGCCTGGCAGGAAGCTTCTAGAGAAGGCAGTGGTGGTATCGAGATGGGATTTGGGTTCCTCAAGTGCAGGCGTCGGGGAGGTCCCCTCATTTCTGTCTATGTCACTTCCTGTTACACATGTCTGGTGACCAGACTTCCCCGGGGCCCCAATTTCCACTCTGGTTACAATAGCCCAAGTCCTTGAGACCAGGACTGGTCTCTCTCTTCTGCCTTCCCCATCTCTGTTCCTATCCCTGTCCTCAGGACACAGAGCAAATGTCTCTCAGTATAGAATTAATCCCACATCTCAGTACATGGCTTCACACTCATCTTCAGAGACCAGAGAAGTGGAGCTGGAGAGAGTCCCAGGACATGGGATACAGGCGGAGACACCCTACACCAGGACCATTGGGCCAGGGGCCCTCCTAGCTACCAGTGCCCCAGATCCACATGCTTATTGAATATTTCTTTGTGTATTTCTAGGATGGGAAGAGGCTCAGGGCAGGAGATCTCAGTCTCCAAATTGCTAGGTCCCTTGTGCAGTGACTTTTAGATCAGCTGAGCAGCTGTGGATGAAGAGCCAGTTCTGGGGTGACTGTGCCTCCACATTTCACACCCTGCTCTGCTCCTGCCTTCCCTTCTTTTCCTTGTAATGGCTGTGAGGGTCCAAAGAGGGACAGGAGGGTCCCACCAAAACTCCTTCCCGCATTTTGGTGTCTTCATCTAGTGCTTTTTCATTTTTTTTATTTTTGGTTTTTGGGTCACACCGGCAGTGCTCTGGGGTTACTCCTGGCTGTCTGCTCAGAAATAGCTCCTGGCAGCACGGAGGACCATATGGGATACCAACCACCTTTGGTCCTGTATCGGCTGCTTACAAGGCAAATGCCGCTGTGCTATCTCTCCGGGCCTCACTTTCTCATTTTTGTAGTTCTTTTCTTTTCTTTTTTTCCTGAGGTATGAAAATGGCTAGCACAGCCAATGATACTCAGTTGTTACTCCTGTCTCTGCACTCAAAAATTACTCCTTCAGGCTCAAGGGACCATATGAGATGTTGGGAATCAAACATGGATCTGTCCTGGGTCAGCTGCGTGCAAGGCAAACACCCTAGCACTGTTTATCATTCTGGCCCTCTTTAATGGCTCTTTTGACCAACAGTCAAGTGTCTGGGGTGGGGGGAATGAATGATTCTGCTTTGGTGTTCAGAGGTCACTCCTGGTGGTATTTTGGGGACCATGTACTATCTGGAAAGGAACCCGCCCCTGCAAATATATGTCCAACCCTTGAAGTCATCTTCCCTGGTCCTGATTCTCAAGAACTGTGATAAGAAGCAGGGGAGCCGGGGCTTTCCCTAGGTATTCAGACTTGCTGAGGGGGCCTCTTGCTCCAAATGTGGGGCTTCAGAACACATGCAGAAAGGCCAGGAGAACTCCATGTGCTATGGTGCTGTTATTACTATTATTATTATTATTATTATTATTATTATTATTATTATTATTATTATTATTATTATTTTAGTTTTTGGGTCACACCCAGCAGAGCTTAGGGGTTACTCCTGGCTCTATGCTTAGAATCACTCCGGGCAGGTTCGGGGGACCATATAACATGCCCGGATTTGAACCACTGACCTTCTACATGAAAGGCAAATGCCTTACCTCCATGCCATCTCTCCGGCCCCCCAAAGTGGGATTTTATACATTTCCTTTAGCAAGTCATTCTGAGTTAGCAAGGAAGAAGGGAGTGATTACTGTGGCCAGAGCGGTAGTACACATGGCTGACCCAGGATAGATTCGGATTCAATCTACGGCATCCCATATGATTCCCGAAGCCAGGAGTGATTTCATAATGCAGAGCCAGGAGTAATTGCTAAACATCGCTGGATGTGGCCCAAAAATAATAAACAAAAAATAACAAAACAAAACAAAAAAAGGGGAGTGGGTGATCAACAGTTTGCATAGCAGAAAAACATGTGGCTTCTGTGAGTTAGAGATAATCATCAACAAATTCTAAAGAATTATTGACATCCTCTTTAATACAATGATTACGATTCTTATTGTCACTTATTATTGACCTAGGATTTATCAATATCTTAATTTTCCATAATCTCCTAAATCTGCTGAATCATCTTTGTGACTTGCACGCTTAGTTCCTCTTTTCCCATGGAGGGTGGTGGTATCTTTTGTGTGACTGGCTGCTGCATGCCTACATTGGTTTTATTATAGTTGTTGTTTTGTTTTACATTCTACCTGGCAGCGCTCAGGGGTTACTTCTTGCTCCATGCTCAGAAATTGCTCCTTGCAGGCTTGGGGGACCATATGGGATGCCAGGATTAGAACCAATGACCTTCTGCATGAAAGGCAAACACCTTACCTCCATGCTGTCTCTTAGGTCCTGAGGGTTTTGTTTTGATGCAAAGAATATCTTTAAAACCAAGTGACCATGGCTCAGGGCCGGGTGCTCTGATTCATCAGTAATTTTCACATTCTAATTTTCTATCTATAGCATTTCTTTACTGTTCAGGAATGCCTGGAATAGCCAGGCTTCACAAAGTTTTCTTGGTAACTTGAAAGCTGTTTTGATTTATAGAAGTCTTGATGGTCTTTTGAGGGGCACAAAGGAAGTGCCTTAGGATGCTAGTAAAACTATGTCTTAAATGAGAGGGTTGGATTTATGTTGTGACCTCTATCAATATCCCATTTGCCTTAAGCATCTCATGACAATTGTGGGTACAGGTAAACAAAGGCTTTTTGAACCTAAGGCTCTCCCTTAGCCATGGACTCTAGGCTAGGGTTCCTTATACAGAGGTCGCGATATAATAGGACAGAGTATGTATATGTATATTCTGACCCAGTACCACATATACGTATCATACTGTTTGCGCACATGTATAATTCATCTTATACCTGCATACATGTATACGTACTGACAGACACTAAGCACATATGTATAACGTGACACTGAAATGTGTGAGCACTGCAATACTGTGAGTATACATATAACATGACACTGCAATACATATTCAGAGCATGACAGTTAAGAACACATAGAAGCTGACACAGCTCACATGCACACACATGGCATCATGTACACACATATAAATGACCTGCTAAAGGAGGACTTGTATGTATAACATGCCAGTGAGTGACATGTAAAATTGGACACTCTATGTGCAATATGTCTAATGCTATATATAACATGTATCTATAAAGTAATATACAAATATGATCTGGTTTGCATGGGGCAACATTGTTAGCATGCATGTAAATTCCATGAAACTATGCCCATGTGAGTATGATCTGATACTCCGCATACAAGCATATAGAGATCTCACAATCAGCATGTATGTAAGATATGACCTATAGACATGTGGGTGTAATCTGACATGCACACTGACTATGTACATGAATGTATGCTATGACACTCCAAAGCAGGAAGATATGAAGGTGAAGATAGGTGTCCCTGAGTGGAGCTGAGTGCATTTATTTCAGGGATTCAGGGCATAATGCAGGCTGGGGAAAGGACTCTGTAGCTTCTTTCTGAGGGGTGAGCACGAATCAGTCTCATGTTGATGATGGATTCTGGGGATACTTGGCTGGGCTTCACCATCTAGTCCTCATGGGTATCAGAACTACTGGCCATCACACAGGGGTGTTAGTTGGGCGTGGGGCTCTTCGGTGCCATCTTGCCCAGAGGATGGCGCCCATCAAACCCAGCAGCACGGGCACCTTCAGAAAGACTAGGATCCAGAGGTGAATGCTGCTGAGTAAGGACCTGAGAGGGACACAGGGGTGTTGAGGTCAGTCCTTGAAGAACCTTGATGCCCCTTACTGACCCCTCTGACCCTGCAGCCACACACATACCCACGAGATAGCACTCAACAGAGTGGCTGCTCCAGGACACACCAGTCTCTCTGCCTGCTAGTCTCCCTGAGATGGGGCCGGGAAGGGCGCGGTCATCAGGACCGAGTGTAGGGATGAGGCATGCTTCAGGAGAGGACCCTACCCCAGTCCAGCACATTTGGTGTAATCCAACTAATGAGTAGGGCTCATCCCAGGTCCTTTCTTTTGGGGAGGTTCATACCTGGTAATGCTCAGGACTTACTCCTGTATTTGCTTTTTGGATTCACTCCTGGCAGTGCTTGGGGGACCCTATGAGATGCTGGGAATGAAACTTGGGTCTGCTGTGTGCAAAGTAAATGCCCTCCCCACTGTGCTATCACTCTGGTCCCATTGTGCAGTACTGTGCACAATGGAAGGTGATCTTGCCTACAGAGTGAGCCAAATCTACTTGACCCCCAAATCTTAGCCCTTATAAATCAGTGGTGACCTCTTTCAAGCCCTGACAAGGTTGGGGAACACAGTGCATGGACCTCTACATACTATGATGCTCTGTGGGCTTGTTTTGCAGGACCTCGCATATTCTCACAAAGTCTCATTTCTTCAGCCTCTTGAAAGCCAAATCCTGTAGGTGCTGGCCAGAATCTCTGTCCCCGAGAAATGGTGGCATCTGAGCCCTGACCCCACTCACACCTATTGTCAATCACGTCCTCCACAGCTGTCTTAGGAGTTCCTGTTCTATTTACAGAGATGTTGGTCTGTGATGAAATCACCTTCAAATGACCAAATCCCCAACCTGGAAGCCAATAGATGATCAGAAAGCAAACCAGCACTGAGGAGAAACTACATCTCAAATTTTGTGAAATTTTTTTTGGAACGGGTAGAGCCACACCAACAGGTACTCAGGGCTCAGTCTTGGCTCTGCACTCGGAAACTACTCTGGCAGTCTCAGAGGGCGATATGGGTTGCTGGCAAGTCGCAAGCAAGGCAAGCACCTGTCCAGCTGTGCTAATGATCTGGCCCCTCAAATCTTGTGTTTGTTTTTGGCTTTTGTTTTCTGTTTCTGCAGAAATGGGCTGGGGGAACTCAGGTGTATACAATGCTCCCCATCTTCTCCAGGACCCACATAACGAATGTGCTAATGACACACAAATAACCAAGATGAATGGAGACTCACCATCCTTTGCTCGGCTCTGGGACAGCACTGGGGTACAAACCTGGGTATTCCCTCTGGGTAGTTATGGACCAGGTGAGCAGTGCTGCTTCTGTGGAGGTTTCTGGACTGGCAGAGGTGGTCTGGGGGGCTGCTCGCAAGGATAAAGATAATGTCATACTGGGTTTTTCCTGACCACACACTCAAGACACATACACGTGTAACTTTCATACAAAGTTCCCTGGGCTTTGGGTTGATGGTCTGGACCCCCGCAGCATGCCCTATGGTTGCCTTGAGAGGAACCTAAGATAGGGCCCTCCTCCCCTCTGCTTGTGGAGGTGTAATGAGGTCTTAATCCCAAGATTCTTCCTTCATGTGGATTCCCTGAGCTTGGGGGTCAACCTCAGTTTGATGGGACCTTCTGCACCCCGATAGTGTGATGCCCCCACATATGCCTTCTTGACTGATGACCAAGAGACTGCTTCCCTTCTTCCTCAGGAGAAGAGAAAGACAGGGAGGAAAGATCTAGAAGGTGAGAGTGATATACAGTGCGTAGGCATTTGCTTGCACATGGCTGACATGGGTTTAATCCCTCAAACCACAACAGGTACTCTGAGACCCTCCAGATGTGTTCTCTGAGCACAGAGACTGAAGTAGGCCCTGAACAAGCCTGAGTAGCCCTATATACCCTAGTAAACAAGAGATCTTGAGAGATCCCTGCCAGGTGAACCCCAGAGGGGCTTCCCTGAAGCCCAGGTGAGCCCTCTGGGTCAAAGTGTTGCTAGATTCCAGCCCCTCTGAGACTGGGTTTGTGGCTGGTTTTGTAAGACTGCATCTGTCCTTCAGAGTTGCACCCAGCACTATCTGGCCCCTATGAGGCCTATAAATCCCAAGTTAAGTCCTGATAGTGTTCAGAGTCCCTGGGGCCACAGCAACAGTACTGAGGAATAGGCAGTTTCAGAGCACATGGGGTCTGGCACTCGCAAGGCCTGCTTCTGCCCCATGGGTGGGTGCTCTAGGCTCTATTCTTGTTTCTTTTTTTTTTTTTTTTTTTTTAGTTTTTGGGTCACACCCGGTAGTGCTCAGGGGGGTTACTCCTGGCTCCATGCTCAGAAATTGCTCCTGGCAGGCACAGGGGACCATATGGGGCACCGGGATTTGAACCAATGACCTTTTGCATGAAAGGCAAACGCCTTACCTCCATGCTATCTCCCGGGCCCCTCTATTCTTGTTTTTGAACAGAAGGTACAGAACACCTGAGGGTACCCCACAAAGAGGGAACCACCAAACAAAGGAGGAATGAAGGACTTAGCACACATGAGAGAAGCATAGGCCCCACAGAGAGAACCCACATGAAAGCTGCCCCCCGGAGGCTTTCCTTTCCTTCACACTGTGACCCCCTCAGCCTCCCATCAATTCCTTTGCTCAGTCTTGAGCTGATCCTGCTTCTGCCCCTCCTCCCTGAGCCTCCTCACCTGGGAATACGGACACCACAACCTTGACCTTGAGGTTAAATGAAAACATGAACAGAGAGATTCCACATATGTATGTTCCCGCATCAGCTGCCCTGAGGCGCTCCATGGTCACAGTGAAGGTGAGGTTTTCTGGATCATCCCTGATGGTCACTCGGCCATTTCTCACTTCACACTTTGTACTTGATGTTCTCACAATCACTCTGTCACTAGATGGACATGGATATTTGCACCAGAATTTGTCCTTTGCAGCATCTTCCTTCTTGTATGTGCACTGCACGCTCAGGGACCCTCCGATGGTGCCATTCACGGAGCTGGGGCCTCTCAGAGACAGACAGCCTGGGAAGCACAGTGGGCTCAGGGAATCCCGGAACCATGGGCTCACACAGCTCCATCTTGAAGCAGCTGCCCCCAACTTCCATTTGGCCACCAAGCTTCTGATCCCAGTAGCCTTTTCTCTATAACCCCACTTTCCTGGGATCCTGCCCACCTCCACTAACCTGGGGATTTTGCTGGCTAACATGGCTGGACTTTAAACTCACCCAAACATCAATATCCCCCAACAGCTCAGTGACTGGCAAGGGGGATTTCCAGATCTGTGTACCCACCCCTGGGACACTTGTCCCCAGCTGAGAAGCACCACAGAGGTTTCCCAGAGCACCAATGTGCATTTGGAGGTTGGGGTAATGAGCCTAAGCCCCCTATGGTCCAATGCTGAGACCCCATTGTCAAAGAAGCTAATTTTTTGTCCAACATAACATTCAGGGCAGAGAGATAGAGATCCAGTGTGGGTGCATCCAATCTGGGTTTTGGGGAGGAGGACTAAAGGAGGCAGGAGCAGGGGAGCAGGAACTTCTCAGATGTGGGGCAGTAGGAGGAGCTCCCTGCACATGGCGGCACTCCCAAAGCTGGAGGTCTCCGGACAGGGGGCCAGAACAGAAGGAAGTGAGTGTGTGAAAGTGAATGTGTGTGCACATGGGAGAGTGTAAGTGCATGCCTGTGTCTGTGTTGAACATGTGAGTCTGGTGTATGGGCCAAGTAGGGGTGTCTGTGCATGTTGTGTTTCTGTGTATGAATCTGCCATGAAGGGTGTGCATGTTTGTATGCTGTGTAAGAGTCTGGTGTGCATTCTGTATATACATGCTAGAATGTAGCACAAATGTCATACATATGAACATACACTCTGGCATGTTTTATTGTGTAGGTGTGTGGCATATAGTGCATGGCATGTGGGACTTAGTTCTGTATGTGTGAACCTGGTATGTGGGGTGTGTACATGAGTATGTGTGCTGTGTATGACTTTGAATGAGTCTGTCCTGTGGTATGTGTCTGCTAGTCTGGAGTGTATGCAATGTGTACATAGGGATGTATCTGACATGTGATCTATGACTGGTGTGATATGTGTTGCCGTGTATATGTGAGCTTGTCATGAGGGTTCCTGTGTGTGCTATCTCTGTGTATATGAGAAACTGGCTTATAGTACGTGATGTGTTTGTGTGGTGTGTGTATGTATGTGTCCTGTGAGTTGGTCTTGCATGGCTTTTATGGTATGTGCAGTTAATCTTGAGTTCAATTGTGGTATATGAATGCTGTGTGTATATATATCTGTGAGAGCATGGAGTGTGTTTGTGTGAGTTTGGTATGTATATGTGTGCACATATCTGATAGAACTGTATCAGTTTGGTATATGCGACTTATATATGTGAGCTTGGCATATCTGT
Source organism: Crocidura indochinensis (assembly GCA_004027635.1). Lineage (NCBI taxonomy): Eukaryota > Metazoa > Chordata > Mammalia > Eulipotyphla > Soricidae > Crocidura > Crocidura indochinensis. The sequence continues at coordinate 12,383 of PVKC010037885.1, forward strand.
AAGTCTGGTGTGTGTATGCAGGTATGTGTGAGTTTGATGTGCCTATGTGTATTGTGAGTTTGGCATATGTGAGGCGTGTGTGTGTGTTTGGTGTGTGTACATGTGTGCATGACAGTTCACTAACTGTTTCTAAGCTATCACACTACCCCCACATCCACCCTGGCTGTCCTCACTGAGTCATCGTGCTCCAGTGGTCACCACGGGGAATGCCCTGGAAGTTTCTCAGCCCCCCTAGCCCCCTAGAGCCTCACCTGGGAGGAGGATGAAGAGTAGCACCGAGGACACCCACAGTGCCCACAGCACCCATGAACTCATTTTGTCAGTGGAGTTCTAGTAGCAGCAGCTCCAGGTCATGTGGGGTCCTGGCAGGCCTGGGGTCCTCTCCTGGGCTCCCACTTCTCTTCTCTGGCCTATCTCAGGGCCGAAGACTCCTTCTGGCTGCCTGGCAGGAAGCTTCTAGAGAAGGCAGTGGTGGTGCCGAGATGGGGTTTGGG
>PVKC010037886.1:0-12666 GCA_004027635.1 Crocidura indochinensis
CCCCCCCCCCCCCCCCAGAGTAAGGTAGCACTATTGACTATTGTTAGAAACTTGATCCCTTCTTAGTGGGTCTGCATTAATGTGATTTCTAAACCTGCCTTTTCAGCATCTCTGTTCTTTCATGGTTCTTTCTTTTCTCTTTTCAAAATAGCCCTATGTGTTCTGAATGTTTGGATAATTTTCTGAGATAATCTAACTCTGGAGAACGTTAACTCTCAAATCATGCAAATTTCAGCACTATGGCCTTAAACACAATTCAAGGATTCAGGGAAGATTAGCCAATAGTCACAATAATACAAGAGTCATTAGTCCGGAATTAGCTGAATTTCACTAAAACGATAAAACTTTAGAAAAGTTGAATGATGAATAATAGATTTTACGATAAATTGCTACAAATAAATTCATCACATTATAAATGTGTTTACACATTTATATAAATCTGTGTTTACAGGTTTTTGGGTTGCTATTTGTAGCCTCTGTTTGTTTTCATTAAAAAAATAGCAAGGGGGGGTCGGAGAGATAGCACAGCGGTGTTTGCCTTGCAAACAGCCGATCCAGGACCTAAGGTGGTTGGTTCGAATCCCGGTGCCCCATATGGTCCCCCGTGCCTGCCAGGAGCTATTTCTGAGCAGATAGTCAGGAGTATCCCCTGAGCACGGCCGGGTGTGGCCCAAAAACCAAAAAAAATAAAAATAAAAATAAAAATAAATAGCAAGGGATCCTCTGATAAAGTTAAGGTACTGAAGACTAAAGAAGCAAACACATTATGAACCAAGAAAAAGGTTAAGACTTGCCAGGATCCTTCTGGACAGAGGACTTCAGTAAAACCATATTAGGATGCATCTGGCTCAATTTAGGACACTTAAATACAAATAAGGAGCTTGGAGATGCGTTGCAGGTGGAGAACCTTTTACCCTGGGGTTGGGTCTGATAACATCGGGGCTGCCAGGCAGAGCCCCCTGGTTTCAGGCTTATTCAAATAAAAAGTAAACTGGAACTCACCCTCATGTCTGCGTCTGCGGCTTTCGGTGTGTGGTTGAATGCATGTGCGGGGTCCTTATTGTAGACTTTGAGGAGCGATCGGTCCTGGATGTTCCTGGAAGCAAAGACATCAATAATGATGGCAGATGAAAGGAGCCGCACCTGGGTCATTTCTTTTGCCGCCTGTAAAAAAGGCAGGTGCCAAGCATCCTTGTTGTCTGCAGCCAGCAAGGCACAGTGAGGGGCCTTTCACCATAAAAGAGATCCGACAGAGGAGGAAAAGAGAAGAAATGACTTGGCTTCTCTTTCCTCATCTGTTCCCCCCTTTTTTCTGGATAGCTCCCCACCCACAGATATCAGGTAGCACAAACTTCCTTCCTTTCAAAATTCCCAGCAAGGAAAGCTAACACCTTCAGAAACAATCAAGCTCCAATATTTACAATCCGCTCTCTGGTTAATATTTAAATATTTCACTTCAGGTTACTTTGCCCAAACACCTGGTTTTCTCTTTATTTCAGAAAAATGCCCACCTATGCAAAAATGTTCCTTTGCCATCCAACATTTTCGAGCAAAGACAATACTTTGCAGTCCAGGAAAAAAAAGACTTACCACTAAGATCAAAACAACTAAGTCCTTTGTTGGATAGCCCTTCCCTCTTTTTTTTTTCTCTCTCTCTCTCTCTTGCCATCATACATTTTTAAAGATACTTTTCTACCTGTAGCTTGAATGACTGAACAGGCAGGGCATTTAGAAGAGATAGCAACAGATAAATCATTCTTGGATTTACCTACTTCTTTGAGCTCGGGAGTCAGCTGAAGTAAAAGTCAGAAGCCAGAGGTTTACCTAGGTCCTACCTTGCAATTTTTTAAGAACAAAGGAATGTCTGGAAAGTTCTCTCCATATTCAGCTTTCTGCACAGAAGAACTACCCAAGGCATGCTCAGCAGTGTCTACACCAAGATTCCTTCCAACCCCAGCCTGGTAGAGCTCGGGAAAGCGAGTGCAGGAGGATGCATTCCTTTCCTCCAGGTGCACGTTTTGTGGGCTTCTAGCAATCACTGGGATTATTGGGTGATGTTTTGTTTTCAACCAAGTGGAGAACTCTTGGATGAGTTTGGCTTCCCTCCTTTAAATACCTGTCCATCAGGGCTTTGAAGCCAGGACTAGTCCCAGCCTGCAGGGCTGTGCCAATTTAAGGAGCTCATTAGAAGCTAGTTTGGGGGAGTTCAGGATCTTGGAGATTCAAAGGAGCTAGGTTAGTGGGAAGGGGAGTATTAGAAAGAGGTGAAGGTCAAGATGCTGGAGAATTCACACATACATGTGTGATTCCCAAGGCACTTAAAATACATGAGTTTGGCTTATGATTAATTTAGAAACATGTTCCCCAAGATGAACCAACAGTAAAGACCCAGATTGCATTTGCCATGGCAACCATTACAATGCAGAATCCAACCTGAACTACAAACTGGCCCTACAGCCAAGCCCTACTGGGAAAATAGAACCAAAGCAAGGATGAAAGAGCCAATTGTTGAACAAATACCCGCTTACTTGAAAAATATCAGAGCATGTAAAATGAACTTTTCTTTGGGATTTAGAAGATGAAAGTCACTGTCTTCACTTACAATCTCATGATTCATTTTGTGTGTGTGTGTGTGTGTGTGGCCAGGGCTTTGCAGAATGCTGATTCTACCTTTGAAAGAAAATACCATTGATGCAATTTATAGATGAAAGTAAAGAAATGGGATAATTCTTGAAAATGGGGATATGCAGGTATATTTGCTTCTCGCACAAACATATCTCTCATCCCCTAAACTCATTCCATTCACTCAAACTTTTCAGATCCATGTTTTTCTATACATCAATGAATGGTAGAATGACAGATACATTTACAAATCAACAACTTTCCACTGCAACCTTTCAAGTGAGGCTTTTCAAAAGCTATTTGTCTCACACTGCAAGGATTAACAAGATTGTAATTTCTGCAGATCTAGATGTGTTACTGAATTGTGAATATTTTAAGTGATCATTTCTTCTTTCCAGCATCCATTTTTTTCTCTCAAGATGAATTTACTTTAAAAAGGATCATTTTTGCTTGAAAGTTTGGAGACTCCTTTTCTCTTTTGCCTTTCTAATGTGTCTATCTCTCTTTGGGGGAAAAAACATTACAATCTCCATTCCCTCATACCAGGAATTGTTATAGAAAGCCCAAAAAAGCTATACTTGGAAAAGTGCTAGAACATCTTGGAACTATGATAAAAAAATCTTTTTATGGATCCCCAATTGCTCATAATCTCATCAACCTTGGGCACCATAATCTAACATGACTTTATGCTTATTTATTACTACCACATCCCTCAATTTCCTCCAAACTGCAAAATGCAAAAGTTTAAGACTGTTGGAAAAAGGCATGCTTGTGTGGAAATGCTCTATGCAATGTTATTGCTGCAAACATACACTTTAAATATAACAAGACTCCTTCATGTTGGACTCTGTGCTTTGTAAATGCACAGCGTTTTCTGTGACAGCATGATTAATCATTTATTTCAGAAAACAAACTTGAATTTTCTGATACCCATGAATATTTAAACACCTTTTCAAAAGCCTAGCGTTGTGCAACAGATGTATTGCCTATACCTTAGGGCATGTGTCAAACTTTGAAAACCTTAAATTACTCATGCGCCTTGGCATATGTCTAAATATGTCATTTGGGATCATTGTTAGATATTTATCAGTTTATGTTTATTATGCACTAGAGGCATAGTTTTCAAAAGAGATTCCCACTAATTTTATAATGAAGAAACAAGGTATCCTGAAATCCTCACCAGCTTCTTTCCTCCAGGGAAGAGACCCAGAAATCTAAATTGTGACCCAGATGAGTTCTGAAGGAAACACTGGAGAAAACATAATTTTTGTGCTTATGTATGTGTGAAGGAGAAAGAGTTAGGGCCAAACCCTTGTCAGATGTTAGAGCTTATTTCTGGTTCTGTGCTCAGGGATTACTCCAGGCAGTGCTCAGGGGAATCTATGGAGAATGTGTGGTGTCAGGGTTTGAACCAGAGTGGAGAACATGCAACGGAAGCTTCTTAATCCCTGTACAATCTAACTGGCACTTGATGAAAACTATGAACCATCGTACGGAGCTGGGCTTAGAAATGAGTGAGCAGTGAGAACTTGAATCATTTTTTTTAACTTTTCATGCATATGAGCTCTAATTTCATAAAATGAGAAAAAGTTGACTTAGCCACTCTTTTTTAAGTTCTAAACTGTTCAGAGGTTAGATCAGCAACTGTTTGTGTTGCCTTCAGTCTCCTCTCTCAAGTTGTTTAGCTGGCACAGATCTGAGGGGTTGTCCCTTCTACATTATAGATCAACCCAGTCAGTTGAGCTGCTTTTATTTCTGCACCACCTGGGATGGCATAAGTTCCTCAGTGGAGAGTATATTATAGTGGGGGAGTGTCTAAGAGAAAACCCACCTGGAAAGTGAGATTCTTTGGTAAAAGCCAGCTCCTGAGAAATTAATGGAAAGAGAGAGTGCTTGGGAAACCCCTTCTGAGCAACAGCATTGAATCCACTGCTTTTAGTCTCACTTGTCAGGCTCAGAACAGCACAGTGGGGCTATTGGCCATAATGCTCATGGACCCAGGGAAAGTGCACTCGAGAGGGAAGTGACAAAGTGTTAATCTTATATACACCTTCACTTCCTGCGCTCCCTCCTCTGCTTTCTATCTTTGTATGTCTGAGAACACATCAATGCAGATAAGTACCACTGGTGGACACACGTGGTTGTGACTTAAAGTAAATTATAGTATGAGTGTAAATTAAGCAGAACATTAGATCATTTTCAACATGTTAGGGTTTTTGTTTTTGTTTTTTTTTGAGGATGGGGGCAAGGATTGAGTCACATACTTTGGTACTCTGGGCTTACTCCTGGTGGTGTTTGGGGAACCATAAGCAGAGCAGGATCAACCCTGTGGGAATTGCATGCAAGGCAAGCCACCTTCATGCCTATAATCTCGCTCCTGCACCAATGGTTTTTACAGGTGTAATTAGTAAAGACCTATGTCTGTCTTCGCATCTGTAAACTATGACTTGTAAATGAATTCTGGAAAGACAGAGAGTGACTTCACACCTGGGAAATGAGCTGCCAATCAGGAGAATGGTGCTTGTTTCTTTGCTGGGATGAAAAGATTAGATGGTCAATGCTCTAAGGTTAAAGGCAATCTGGTGATTGCCTTAGTGCATACGTATGTCAACATGCTCTCGAGCATACACACACACATACACACACACACACCTACTCACCTGACGTCATTTAATTCATAATAGACATTTCTACTTTCATCTTTGATGTAAATGGCCACACTGGGCGACTCCAGCATTTTCATGGTGAGCTGTTGTGGAAAGGCACTTACGAAGAGAGCACGGATTGTGTCTGCACTTGTGATTTCATTCGGCATCCTGAGCTGCTTGGTTTCATCTCCATACTGGAGATAGAGAACCCCTGTGTGCAAAACATACAGACATCAATCAGCAGCTGCTATACCAGATACCCGGACATGCAACGCACTTGGAATATCTGTGATGCATACACAGAGCCTTAAATTAGGATTGTATATTCAGACTTTCTAAGGAATGGGTTATCTGATGGCCAGGTAAGGATCCACACTTATTCTTTGATCTCTAGGCTAATTTTCAACTATTTGGAAAAGCCAAACAGACAAGAAACTAACTTCCTGTCAACAACAAGATGTTAACTGGCTAACAACAAAAAGAAAGATAATACTTAATTCCCTTGGGAAGTATATTTAAGAAATTTGACCCCGTAGAGCAGAGCAATTCCATTTTTTTTTTGCACCAAAACATCATCATTGCAACAACAGGTAAGCTACTTAGTTTGAATCATAATCTCTAAATGGAAGTTCTGAGATAGTTCTGTCATCTTAATACACATTCACTGAATGTACTATGTACTATAGAAAACTAGCCACAAAAGGAGTCTGTTCCCAAGTGTTTCAAAAAGAAAACAGAATAAATAAGTCACAATAAGAAAAACACATTTGGGGTCACAGAGTCTCAGGGAGACCCCCAGGAATCATGTCTCCCAGTACTCACACCCGATGAGCGATTTATTCCCACATGGAGTTTCAGCTTGGTCATGTGATTTGTTTTGCCCAATGGGATTCAAGCAGCGTCTGATCTAAACTGAAGGTTTGAAAAGTACTGATGCTCTGGAGCTCATTCTCAGAGTGAGTGTCTGGGATGTTACTCCCTGGAGACATCTGATCTTTTGCAGAGGCTCTGAGGAGGAGGATGGGTGCTCTGACAGATGTACCCCATTCAGACCCTTTCCTACAAAAGCTACTCACTGTCTGGGCATAGGCAACCATCTTGTTTCACCCACAAGAGTCCCAGGGGAGCTTCCCCCATTAAAGCCAGGGTACACAGAAACCAGAGGCTCTCTTTAAGTCCTACCCAAAGTGCAGATACAATGGTGTGGTTATTTTACGGCACTATGTTTAGGTCAATTGATCTTGACAGCGGAAAGAATCTAAGATCTTGTCAGATAATTTGAATTCTATTTCTTGTGAGTAGCCACCGAGGACAAACAACCCCTGGATGAAATTCTGGTGGGAGAGACTCAGGCAGGATAAATGGGGATTTCTTCTTTGATTGGCCATTTGTGATACAAAGTTCTCTTCTACTTCCTCCAGAAATTCTATAGAAATGTGACGTGTGGAATTAAAAACAATAAACAACCACATTTAGAAGAGCAGAGGGGAAAATAAAAGAGCCCATTACTGACAGGTCTGATCCCTGATGCCACCTGCATTCGGCAATTGCAGTCCCAGGATCTCTGTTGTTTGGGACTCCCATAACATGACAGTTCGTGTGAAATCCTGATGCAAAGTCAGGTGTATACAAGCACTTCGATAAAAGATGTGAAAGTAACTACCAAGAGTGTAACCTCACCACAGTGAAAGTGTGAGATGTCCAATCACCACATTCACTGAATGCTTGAGTCCCACCACTAGAGATGTGAGCCCAAGTGAGAACCACAATCAAGTATGTGTGTGACCACCCATCACTGTAGTAACAGCAAAGAGAAGGAAAAGAGGAAACACATACACACACACACACACACACACACACAGAGAAACTGAGGACACTTAAGAAATGAGGCATCAGATCTTTGAGGTGGGAACATAAGGTGAGAAAATGCAGGGAACCTGAGGAAATGTTTTTCATATCACTATGAACTGTCCATATGTTCCTGTCACCCTAGTCAAGGGCTTCCTCTTCCCCCTAAGATTTGAAGCAGTCAAATCCAACAAACTGACTGGATGCTGGGCTAGAGGGCCCAGCTCGGGCAGAACTCATAGTTCTGACAGATACTAATGACTGAAGGGGCAGTCGGGGAATCTGTGGTGTACTAGAAAGGTGTTTAGAGTAACATGAAGTTTTACCTGGTCATGTTCTATCAAAGCATGTGACCCTACCAGTCAGTTAGGAAGTTTCAATAAACATTTGTTGAGTGAATGAATGGATCCTTCATTATCTATAAGGAATATACATCCTGGTCTTCTCTAGGTCATCAACTACTGACACTCATGGTAGACACACAGCCCAGCAATTTTGCCCCTTACACATTACAAATACATGCTAAAATGGTTGCTTCCTTCATTAGACTGACTTCCCCTCTCATCCCATTCATTTTTATGCTTGGCTTCTCCAGCGAGGTGGGTTTTCAGACTGGCCATGCTATGACGTGCTTAGGACGCAGAAGGCAGAAGAAACAAACCTTTAAGCCTGTCTAATCACAGACTAAGCGAGACTTTCACCCCAAACAGGAGATGTGGTACTAGTCCCATGTGATGGCTAATGCCATAGCAAGAGGCCAAACAAAACCACGAGCCCTGGCTATGCCTGCGTGGCAGGCACAGATCATGGCCTGGTTTTCATTCCCACATCTGTATCCTGTACGTGTGTGAGAACATGAAATAGAAATCGAAGGCTTTGACTGAAAAAAAATTGGGCCTCCACACACTGGTTACCTCAGTGTCTGGCTGATCAAGCTGCCAGCTGTGCCACAGCTGGGCAGCAGATTGTGACAATCTGGGGAAGATGGGAAAGACGCTTTTGCAGATAGTAGAAGAATCTTTCTACACTGGATTCAATTTGCTTCTTCCATGGAGGAACGGGTTTTCATGATGCTACAACTCAGGCAGTTCTCTTCAAGCAATGCACCATTGTTACACATTATGACACAATTTGGCCTATCTGAGTCAGATTGATTGGGTCCCAAGCCACTGAAGAAAACAGGAGACCTTTGGATTATCAACCCCTTGAAAATTAATTTAACTAATAAATGATTTAATCTAAACATAGTGATAAACACAGTTACAAAGTTGTTCATGGTTGAGTTTCAGTCATATAATGTCCAATTCCCTTCATCACTGCACATCCCCCCCCAAGTTTCCCTCCTGCTTTCCCCACTGCCATCTTTTCCTGCCTGCCTCTGTGGCAGATATTTTTCTCTCTCTCTTCCTTTTAGACACTTGTTAATGAAGGTCAACCCCCCTTTTTAATGAAGGAAGGAGATACTTCTGAAGTCTGTGATAATGCTCCTTAGATAATTAATGCTCTCAGCTGGCATCTGGTCTCAGTGATGGTTCACTTCCCAGACAGGCCACAAACACTTGGAAGGACCTAGCAGCATGCAAACACTATGGCTTAAGGGGATGGTGGCGCTGATTCAGATCCAGTTCTGTCAACCGGAAGAGGCCAAGATCTTAGGGGGAGTCTCACAGCATCTGCAACTCTGAATTGAGTCACTTCTATCTCAACAACATTTTGAGCTGTGGAAGTCTCAAGGGAAGAGGTGTTCAGGAAGAGGTGGAAGAAAGCTGGGGCAGTTCAGAAAAAGATTCCTCTCTTAAATTCACTGCTATGAATGTAGACACTATCAACATCTGGGGGATTGCAGGGATAAGCCCAGAGCTTGGGAAGCCACAGAAGATAGCCACAGAGAATGACCATGGGAGTAATCCCAGGGGGTGCCATAAAGGATAGCAACAGGAGATAACCATAAAGGATAGCCCTGAAAGATGGTGACAGGGATGGACATGGAGCTCTCAGAAATCTCACTCCTCAGCAGTCCTTGTGCCTCAACTGTACTCAAATGCCATGGGGGATGTCAATAAAAAAACTTTTGGTCGCACATAAATAAAATCAAGTGCATGCGGCAATTCCTATTGTTGCTGCTCATCCTCAAAGTCTCCTGGCCCTCGGGAGTAGTTCTAGAACCTGGAAGATTTTCCATGAGATTCCTCAGAAGGTATGCAAAGATGTTTTTTCCCAGTGTGATGTTGCAATAAGCTAAGAAGCATCTATGTGCCTCCAAATGACCTCGATCCTCAATGTGATGATATTGGAGATGTTCTGGAAGGTAATTAAGTCACAAGGCAGAATTCCCCTGATGGGCTTAGCCACTGAACTAGAAGAGACAGGTGAGGACTGCCGTGTGAAAATGAGGATGCACGCACCGTGATTTTCTTGCCCTGTGCTTTCCAGATCCAGGGTTGCCTGAGTTTAAATTTCTCTGCCTTTGGAACAGGGAAAACCAATTGCTGGTTAAAACAATCAGTTTAGAGTAGCCAAACAGACTAATCGGGCCTCCATTCTAGCCTTGTCTTACAAACCCCCCTTCCTAGAGCACTGTGACTGGCTGGCCATCGTGTTGTTATATTCACACATTCGTATGCACATTAACACTACTGACATGCCCCAACCAGAGTACCTTCCTGCTACTTCTTTGCTTTGGCTGTACATGGTCTTCTTAGAACCAGTTTTGCCTAATTCTTCATCATGCTGACATTATAACAGAGAATTAAGGGCCAGAAAGAGGGTATAGGGATTAAGGCACTTGCCTTGCGCACAGAGACTCTAGTTATATCCCCAGCACTACCTATGACCCCCAGAGTACTACCAGGAATATTCCCTGAGCACGAAGCCAAGAGTAACCACTGATCATTGCTGGGCTTTGGCTACTTTGGGTCACATTTGGCAGTGCTTAAGGGTTGCAACTGGCAACACTTGGTTGTGCTCAGGGGATGAAGATTGATGCAAAGCTCAGCCTGTTAAGCTGGCAAGACTTTGGATTCTGCATTGAAATTAGTTTCATTATCAGATGGCAATAGATTGTAGTGTATACATACATAGTAGATGCTCAGATATCTTTTAGTTGAAATGAATTCAATTCTGCCTGGAATATGACCAAGTGAATATAATGTATGCATGCCTTTTGGAATGCTTCCCACACTTTCCTTGAAATGGTATTTTTCTATAGGCAGATAATGGTGGTAATTCTAAATGACTAATGACTCAGTTTCCCCAAATCTAATTTAAGACTAGACAAAGCAATACTTGCCTAATCACAACAGCAAATAATAAATGTCTTAACAATTTAGAGTGCCAAAGAGATAGCACAGAGTGTAGAGTACTTGCCTTGTATGTGGCAGACCCAGGACTGATCTTTGGATTCATATGGTCCCATGAATACTGCTAGGAATGATCCTTGAATGCAGATCCAGGAATAAGCCTTGAGCATAGTCAGTGTGCCCCCCCCCCAAAAAAAAAAGAACCTACCCCATTTCCAACAAAAAATGTTTTCAACTTAATAAAAAATACACAACATTTTTATACTTAGGAAATTGACAAAGGTTTTTAAAATGAAACTCAGTGTTGACCAAGGGAAGAAAATATGTAAATCTCCTTATATATATATCACTGTTGGGAGACTAAACTGATACTCCCAATATACAGATGTCTGTGCACGATATACCATTTATGCAGAACAAGGTACTTACAAGAGTGCTCTTAAAAGCATTACTAATAACTATATGGTGGGGTTGAGTTTCTAAGATTTGAGATAAATTAACACATCAACATTTTAAAATAATCCATTCATTGGAGAGGATTGGAAAGAGAATGTAAGGATTAAAGTTCATGCCTTTCATAGTCGATCCTGGTTTGATCCCTGGTATAATATGATCCCTCAGAGCATCACTGTGTACAACCAATGAGACCCACAAGCACATCCTGAAAGTTCCACACAGCACTAGGTGAGGTCCAAAACCAAACAACAAAAGAATGAGGGACTCTCCTTACTACAAAGGTAAGTTTGCATCCAAACTGACAAATAAGCATCATGCTGGTGATGAGCATTCCAGCTCTTCAATATAGGAGAAAGCTTCCTTGCAGGAGGCTGACCCTGGTTTTAATGTTTGACACCTCTGAGAGAAACCCCTGAGTGTATAATATTATGAGATCACCTCACACACTGTATTTCTAATTCCAGGCAGATGGTTCTGAAGCAGGAAGGGTAGCTCTGAAGGATTAATAAATCAAGCCAGTCAGGAAAGAATCACAGAATCTGTTTGCTTCTTTTTTGCCTTGTGGTATCTCTGAATGCGCCAAACCAAACTATTCTTTCTTTATTAAAACAATGTGAGTTCACCAGGAGAGGGAAGGTCAAGTGATCCAGGTGGGCTTTTACATATCAAAGGGAGAGGTTTAAAGAAAAGAGGAAGGTGGGGGAATGCCTTTGTTTTGGGTTAATAGCTGGATGTCATCTTAAAATTTCACCTTTTCTGTTCAAAACAAAACAAATTTGAGAAAGGCTATAAAAGTTTTGTTTTAGTTTTCTCCCCCAGAGGTGGGAACCTCAGATCAGAACTTGCAAAAGTGGTTGTTATTTTACGTAGGCACAGTAAAAGTTGGTTGTAAAATAATGAAAGATTGGGGTCAGAGAAATAGCATGGAGGTAGGGCATTTGCCTTGCATGGAGAAGGATGGTAGTTCAAATCCCGGTGTCCCATATGTACCCCGAACCAGCCAGGAGTGAGTTATGAGCATAGAGCCAGGAGTAACCCCTGAGCGCTGCTGAGTGTGACCCAAAAACAAAATAAAACAATAAGTTTAAATTGTGCACGTACATCATTCTCAAAACAATCAACTTTTTCCATATCTTTGTCATACATATTACAAATTTTTTTCAGAGACTTCTTGAACATAAACATTAGAACCATTCTGCGGATACACTTAATTTGAAAATTCTTAGTTTCTTAAAAAGATAAAAATAACACAAAAAATTCTTACATTGAGCACTGTAATACAAATCTATAACTCTGAGATCCTTTTCAATAAACTTCTCTAAACAAAATCATAAGAATATTTCTGCATGTTTGAAAATAAGTTTGCTAAAAACATTCTTACTATGAGCACTGTAATAAGAATTATAGAATCTAAGTTCTTTTTTACATTGACTTCTGTGGATGAAGACATTAGAACATTTTCACAGACATAAAAACTGAGAGTAAGGGGGGCTGGAGAGATAGCATGGAGGTAAGGTATCTGCTTTTCATGCAGAAGGTTATTGGTTTGAATCCCGGCCTCCCATATGGTCCCCCGAGTTTGCCAGGAGCAATTTCTGAGCGTGGAGCCAGGAGTAACCTCTGAGCGCTACCAGGTATGACCCAAAAGCCAAAAAAAAAAAAAATTGAGAGTAAGTTGCTAAATAATATACACAGTTAAATATCATGGCAACTGGGAAACATTTACTAGGATAGCTGAGAATGAATATAAATCTAAAAACATTGGAGCTGGAGTGATAGTACAGTGGCCCTGC
>PVKC010037887.1:0-12872 GCA_004027635.1 Crocidura indochinensis
TGTGTTGACTAGCTACTTCCTAGGGATTAGAGACACCATTTAAGAGTGTGTTAGTTCCTGCTAAATAGAGTTAATCTCTGCCATGAAAGGTCTCTGGTTTTCTATTCTTCACCCTCACCTCATAACTCTGCTTCTCACCCCTGAGCCTTTGTGGCCAGTTTTTCTAGCTCAGGACTGTCATGGGTCCCATCCCAGTCTCCTCTGGGATGGGCCTAGCCCTGGTACAGGGAGCTGCGGGGCTACCAGGTGAAGCTAGAGGTGCAGACTAGAGCCCACAGTTTCTCCCTCACCAGCTAGAGGTGCAGACTAGAGCCCATAGTTTCTCCCTCACCCTTACTCCCCAGTCTCAGGCATTCTTAGGCAATCCTTTAAGTCAGGGGTTGCGAACACGCAGCTCTCGAGCCGCATGCGGCTCCCGGCCAAAATGAATGTGGCTCTTTGCCTCTTATCATTCTTATTATTCTTTTGCCAAGTTTGGATTTTGTTATGCTGCTTCTGAGGAGAGATCTCCCAGCGCGGAGTCCCGCCCCCAGGCTGCGTCATCTCGTCTCCCATCCCTCGGAAACTACTGCAAGGGCCAGCGAGTGAGGGACCCGTGTGTCACATGTTGGGTCACATCTGGCCATTAGTTCTTAGTGTGGAGGACGCAGCACACCCTCACCATCACTGCAGGATTTTGACCCTCACTCAAAATGGCAAAATGCAATATGTGTTGAATAGATTATTGTCAAAATTAAATGTTTTTGTTTGAGTGCTTGTTTTGGCAGGTCACTGCGTGGTGTGGCTCTCTGATTCTCACAGTTTAAAATTTTGACTCTTTGTGTCGAGCTTGTTCACCACCCCTGCTTAAGTGCTTTGAGGTAAATTTCCAATCCGTGAAAATAAGAAAAGTATCTAGAATCTAACAAAACAGCAAATGTGGAAGAAGCATGGAATGATATGAATTAACCACCAGACAGCAGCCATGTGAGCAGGGCACCCCCAGAATGAGCTGTGGTTCTAGGAGGATACAGATAGTAGGTGTGCAAAGAGCATGCACTGTGGTTTTGCAGACTCTGGCTGCAAATGGGCAGCCAGGAGGCCAGTATAGCCCAGGAGAAAATAAAATCATGTAGTGCCTAGGAAAAAGGTTGTACCAACGGGAAAATTTAGTTATCTGGCAATGCTCCATGTTAGAGCTGGATTCTGAAAGTGTATCAGCCAGGATACAATGAGTGTGTTTGTAGGCAACATCAGAGCATTTCTGGATGTGGATTGGAAGAAAGGCACCACCATCACTCAGCAAGAAGACAATGTAGATTTGGTGGTCAGGGTCCAAACTCTGGACCTGTAAGAGAGTATAGCAAAGAAGGGCACTTGCCTTGTATGCAGCTGACCCAGGTTAGATCCTTGGCACCATGTCTTCCCCTTGTCCTGCCAGGGGTGATTCCTGAATACAAGAACCTGAAGTTCCTCAAAGACGTAACAAAGCAAAATAAAGACTTCAAACTTCCTTTTTAGCTTTCCTGGCCAGCCGTCCTGACCTCCTCTCTCAGCCCCACTGCTCTGACTTATGCCCTCGAGGATTTTCCATGTGGCCTCCAGCATGAACCTGAGATCTAAAATCTCAAAATAGTCTGGAGAGATAGTACAGTAAGTGTGAAACCCCAGTTCAATGCCCTGCAACCTGAATACTGTTAGAAATGATCTCTGAGCACAGAGCCAGTAGTATGCCCTAGAAACAGCCAGGATTAACCCAAACCCCCCCCCCATTAGAATAACCCCTCAACATTGTAGTCCCTGTATTAGCACACTCTGCAACCTCTGAAAGTCTCCCACACTTGTGGGGTGCAACCCGGCACATCCTTCACTCCACCTGAGTTTCTTTGTCCTGAACCAACCCTTCATAGTTTTCCTCAGTATGAGAAATGGGGTGAGGACTCAGGCAGGGTTCCCTGGATGAGGCAAAGGGAGGAAGGAAGCCCTGGGAGTGAAATGGTACTCCAAGTTACTCCTGAAGACTTGGCTTAAATGTGTTTTTGTTGGATCTTATGGTTGATGAAGAAACTGTGGCTCCTGCAGAGAAAAGAAGCAGTGCCCTGATAATAGGACAATTGCATTGACATCTGGGCTGTTCCCTACAGTTGTGAGCATCTTCAAAGGTGTACGTAGCCATATCCTTAACTTACAGGAGCAATGAAACCTCCCAAAGGATCTGATGGCCACAATTTGATGGTGAAGCCAGGCCAGGCTTGGTATAGTTTACATGCAGCGTTTCAAGATCTGTTTGGGGAGATCAAACACCTGCCCTATACCCCAATCTCCTGTACTGTCCCTGGGAGCAGACATCTCAGCTTCCTCATGGGAGTAAAAAAGGAAGCCAGTCCCAACCTGTTGAAATAGTCTATTTCCTTAATTCCAAGGCACACAATTGTCCACAGTCTAATTATTCTGGAATCAGGATGTCTTATGATTAGTTGGTTCATTTTATAGGCTGTTCCTTATTTTTGTTTTTTTCATCTTTCCCTCCATCATCCACAAGCAAAGAATAAAATAAAAAGCCATTCTTCAGACAATAGTGTATCTTATAGTTGATGACATTTAGACCCCAGAAAAATAGTAGTTCCAATCAGGAGGAGGCTTCAGCAGGCCCACTCCCACCTCAGACTCTAAGCAGCACTGTGGAAACCAAGTTTGTTTTGCTTCCAGTGACTGTCCATGTAAAGCCAGAGCACCTGGACTTCTTGAACCTCAAGAAATTGTAACCCCCTCCTCCCTGCCAAGATTAGGGGCCAAAGAGCCCAGCAAGGTCCCTGCCCATATGTGGTTAGCCATGCCAGTCCAGCCACAGGCTTTTGTATTTTTCATTCCGGAATGCACAGAGAAGGCTGCCAGCAGTGAGAGGTGATCTCGGGACACACAGACCTCTGTTAGGCCCTAGAATTCCGGAAGTCAGTGGCCTGTATTTTATCGAGCCAGACAGGACACATGTGGAAACACAATCACCCTAAAGTCAGTGTTCTGGAGAGATGAAGGTGGGCAGGAGCTGCTTGTACAAGCAGCCTGCACTGTGAGCAGCCCGGGGCTGAGGGCTATCTGCTAGTGCAACAGAACCATGTCTCCCAGGCTGCATTCCTCGTGGTGCACACCCTTAAGATTCTCCCTGAACAAACACATTCCATGGACTCAAAAAGCTGAGCGCAGTGTGTACAGTGTAAAGGCCTGCAGCAATGACACTTGATACACTTTGATTTATTGTATTCAAATTCACCTGATCACAGAATCCTTTTATTCAGGTCACCTCTTTTAAAATCTTTAGATACAGTCATTTGTTTTGAAGACTGGGTACTAGACATGTGTACTGGCTGAGAACTGAGATACTTTACTTAACAGACCAGCAAATCACAGAAGGAAAAGTGTAGGGCAGGACCAGAAACGATATCTTTTCTGGGGTCATAGTCCAGGGCTCTGTTCATGGAAATGCTTCAGGGCTTCACTTGAACGTCTTCTTCAGAGCAGTAGGCTGCCAGCTCTGGTCTGACCAGATGAGTGAGCCTGAGGTGTGTTCAGTGTGGTCTGGACACATGGGCCCAGTCGCTTTTGGAAAAGTCTTTTCTTTCTCAGGAATTTGCACCTACAAAAACAACAATAAAACACAAGGCTGAACACACCCCTAAGGGGAGTTTCATGTTCCAGCTGCAGATCCAGGGTAAATTCTATGGAAACAAAAGCAGTGGGCATGGGCCATAGCTTCGTGAGGGTGGAAGGTGAGTGGTATCTCTGGAGACTTGACCTGGTGGGGGTTGCAGAAAAGCCAGTTGGTGAGTCAGGCCTGATTTATTCAGCTTCCCTGCCAGTCATGGATACCATTCACTGTGAGTAGACATCTCCAGTGTCCAGCTCTTCTGGAGAGAAGCTACAGACATAGGTTGATTCAAAGGAAGGAAACTCATGTCCAGTGGCCCTAGGAACAGCAGAGATTCTGGAAAGTGGCCCAACTCCCAGTAAAAAGTACTGAATTTGGGGCTAAGTTTGGATGGTTGGGGAAACAAGAACTGCTGGCAACAGCCCTGAACTGGCAGCACACCCAGAGCAAAGGTGTGAGGCCAGACATGAAGACTGTGCTTGCGCCTCCTATGAGCTGGTGCATTCATGGGAGATTTGGGGTCTAAGATGGAAGAGGAATATCATATAGTGGAGTTTTGATCTATTCATGAAGGTATCACCTTGGAACCATATGCCACAATCACTGGACTGACACTCTGGAAGTAGGGCATTGGGCTTCCTATGGCATGTGTTGGTCTAAGTGAGAAATATGGGCATGACAGGGAACCTAAGAGAAGAGGGAGCTGGAGGTGGGAGAAGCCCAGAAATCAGATCAGGGAGTTGTACCCATGCAGCCACCAGAAACAGTGTGTGTGGGAAGGACAGCTCCTCTTTATGGGTGTCATAATTCTGATTCTGGCCAAGCTCTGTGCAACCAGAGGTGACCTATACATGCATGTCCCACCAGAGATAAGTTCTGTTCTTCCTGCATAGGGACTTCATCAACCAGAAAAGCTTAGAGAAGATACTTAAACTTCTTACTTTTTAAAACTAGCAAGACTTGACCCTCTTGGGCTAGCACCAGAAGTTTAACTGGAGCTGGTCTAAGTTGCTTGAGTGGCTGGGCACTCAGGCCCCCAAAAGTCCTCACCTGTCTGAACACCTGTGCCTCTTCTCAGCCCCATGTGCATCCCCGCCTGGCCCTGCAGTTCAGACATAGAGGGTAGCTGTTTGTAGGAGGGAGTGGATGTGGATGAACTGTGTGAGAGAATATATATAAATGCATTCACATAGTGTGTGCATTGATGTGTATGTGTGAGATAGTGCAATGGGTGAGTGTACATTTGTGTATGCATGTGCTTTAAGCATTTGTGTATATATAGTGAGTGTATGTATGCCTTTCTGTGTGCATTTGTTTTGTTTTTTGGTTTTTGGTTTTTATGGGGGCCACATCCATTGACACACAGTGGTTACTCCTAACTATGTGCTCAGAAATCGCTCCTGACGTGGGGGACCATATGGGACACCGGGGGATCAAATCGCAGTTTGTCCTAGGCTAGTGCTTACAAGGCCAATGCTTTACAGCTTGTGTCACCACTCCGGCCCCTCTGTGTGCATATGAATCAGTCTATATGCATGCATTTGTGTGAGTATGTGCTTCTTAGTGTGTGTTCACATGTATGTGTGTGAAATACAGCCCACATCTTGTCCATGCCCTTTATCTATTTACACACAGATAGTGCAGATGAGAGGAGGCCCTTCCTGTACTTACCTCTACACATTCGATTTTGGTTTCTCCATTAGTCACAGTCAACTAAGCAGCAGTGAGAAGGGTGGGGATTTGTCAGGAGGTATTGTACTAGAGCGAACCACATTCTCAAATATGATTGTCTGGGCACTGGGCTGGAGAAATAGTCGCATATAGGGCACTTGCTTTGCATGCAGTCAATCCCAGTTCTAGCCATAGGACCAAATTATGGTTCCCTGAGCTCTGACAGGAGTGGTTGCTGAGTACCACTAGTGTGTCCCTCAAAAAATTAAAAAATAATAGTCTGAGTAGCATCTTAATGCATATAATGTGCTCTGGATGTATTGTGACTAAGCTGAGCTCTGAGAGACAGGTGGGACCCTCATAGAGCCATATGAGGCAGGGAGATTTTAACACAAGTCTAATCATTTACAACCTACAGGGATTTTCCTCCTGACCTCCCAGCAATCATGTGTAGCAGCTATTTTTATTTCCCTGTTTTGCATATGAGAAAATAGAAGCTCACAGAGCTTAAGTGATTGATCCCTGACCACTGCCATTAACATGAATATTAATATGAACAGCTATTGAACTGTCCTGGCAGCACTGAGCATTTTATACATGTGCTCATGAATCCCCATTCCAGTGTCTTCTCTCTGATTCCCAGGGAAGCACTGGGGATTGCAATGTCAAGTGAGCACTAATGTTCACTTTGTCACAAACTCCAATGCCAAATGAGGCAGAAAGCTCATACCTACAGGTTGCTACCAATAAGAAACTGAAGGCTGATCTTCAGTCAAGACTTGAGACTGCACTGCAATGCTGCTCTTATGCCTGCCAATTTCCATGTCGGGCTCCTAGCATCCCGGACCAAGGACCCAGGCAGATTATAGAACTGAGAAAAAGACAAAGAAGGAAAATAATTGAGAGAGGAAGTAAAAAGAGGTGAATAGGGAAGAGGCAGAGGTAAATTAAAGGTGCAGTATATCTATATATAGAAATCACAAAACCATCTGAAAGCATGCAGTCCAAACTAATACCATCTTTTAAAATGTGGCTTGAAGAATCTGGGGACATGTGTGGAAGAATTTCAATACTGGTGAAGGGATTAGTGTTGAAAAATTACAGGCCTACAACTCAGCAATGAATAACTTTGTAAACCATGGTGCCTTAGTAAGAAAAATGCTTAAGAAATTAAAGAAATCTGGGGCCCGGGATATAGCATGGAGGTAAGGTGTTTGCCTTTCATGCGAAAGGTCATCGGTTCGAATCCCGGTGCCCCATATGGTCCCCCGTGCCTGCCAGGAGCAATTTCTGAGCATGGAGCCAGGAGTAACCCCTGAGCACTGCCGGGTGTGACCCAAAAACCAAAAAAAGAAAAAAGAAAAGAAATTAAAGAAATCAGAGCCTTGGACACTCAGTTTACAGTTCCCTAACACATAAAGATTCTGAGAGCAGAAAGGGAGCCTCTGACCCACCCTCCACATTGCATTCTAGCAAGGCTATTCCAGATCTGTCTCTGTCACACTCTCTGTCAGGAGTTTGCTCAATTATTTTCATTTTTTTCTCTGAAATTAACATTAGACTGACAATGAAATGTCTAGCACCTCCTTCTCTGGGCTGGGGAGAGTCAAAACTGTGCATCCACTTCCACCTTCTGATTCACATCCTAGACCCTGCAGGTCTGGGGGCTGAGCATCCAGAGGGGGAAGCATACATAAAAAAGTCACTAAATCTTAGCTACTAAATTTTGCTGTTTAAAGATACTGAAGCAGTTTCAAAGAAAAGAAGAAATGCATCTTGTCATGGTATAGCAACACCTGTGAACAGCAAGCAGCTGTATGGTGAGGGACAAGCAACAAACACCAAACTCTCAGACCAATGCAGGCCTCATTGTCTGCCCAAGAGTATTCTCAGAGTGCAGGCATCAATTTGGCCCCAACCCATGGTCCAATTCCTCCAACCTACACTTGAAAGCAGATCTAGGTTTAGAACTGTTGGCCTAATTGTTTCTACCTGGAAGATAGTGTCTAAGCATCCACTCCGCACACCACTTTACCTTCCCCAATTTCCTATCAAATCCCATACAAGAGAAAGTGAAGCTGGTTGGAATCAGGTCAGAGAGGGTAGCCTGAAGAGATGGAAAGGGGATAGGGGCAGAACTCCAAAGTCTCTGTGGCATGTCCCTCCCCTGGCAGCTGAAGAGAGGAAGAGATTGTGGAGAGAATGGGTGAGTCTGTAGAAAGAAGTACATAGAAAGTGGGAGGGTGAAAAAGAAGATAAGGGAGGAGGTACAGGGCATGTCTAGTCTCTTAGAAAGGAAAGTGCACAGGATTTATAAGGAAGAGCAAAAAGAAGGACCTCTAATGATTTGTTCAAATTTCCAAGTACTAATTATCTCTCATCAAAATGAGAGAAGCTTCCAGAAGCTTGTCTATTTAGATACTGGTTCAGGGGGGTGGGGTCTCATGGCAGTCAGGAGAGTGGGATAAGTTTTCATGATTGAGAAAAGGCTCAGACTTATGGAGCTTTCAAACTCAGAAGCAGTTTTCTACTGGAGGACAAGGCTGCTGATTCAGAGACATTGAAGTGACATGACCACTGCCAAAGACTCTAGCTTAAATTCAGTCCCCAAGTTCAAATTATTAGCTAGAATAATAGTTACAATTATATGGGGACTAGAGATATCACAGGGGCTAATTCACTTGACTGGTATGTGACTGACCCTATTTTTGAGCCCTATCACCACATTTGGTCCCCCAAACCTCACCAAGATTGGTTCCTAACATAGGTTTAAGCATTGAGCATTCCAAGGTATGGGTAAATGTACATAATTATATGTAGTATATATTGTTTATATAAGTTTGCTAAAGACAGATGTCAGACTGATCATTCACTGTTCTCTTGAAAATGCTGAAACTGTCAAATTATGGTATGTAGAGCCCTAGTTTAACAAATCTTTATTCCACAGTTGGTGTGCTTTAAACAACCTACCACACACACACACAAAAAAAAGATGGAAAGAATCAACTTCCCCAACTTTAAACTCTATTTTAAAGCAGTAGTCATTAAAATAGTATGGTATTGGAATAAAGACAGGTATTGGAATAAAGATTAGTGTAATAGACTTGACTATTCAGAGATTATCCACAGTTTTCAGCTTATGTGCCATAATGTGTCATTCCTGAATTCACTTATTCCCATAGGAAGATGAAGATCAGAGCTCAAGAGCAAAGTATGATTTAGAATTCAGGACAACTGACACAGGAGCTTGAGCAACTCTAATCTTTCTGGGAAGTAGTTAAAACCCATCGTATCTCCATCTCTGGTCATGTAACAACAAATAAAAATACATTCACAAGAACAGTGCTAAGATTTGATGAGATATAATAGAAAAGAATTAGTTTTTTATTTTCCTGTTATTTCCTATTATATATTTTCAGAAGTTGTCATTAAATTTGAAAAAGTTTAAGTCAGATATAACCTAGTGACTGACATTTTACATTTACAAATTTGTTGAATATCAGTCTAGTGTTTGCCATGCATTTTTCTCTTTGTTTATGCATCTAAGTGGTGTATCATTTCAGAATAATTTATTTATATGATATACAACTATGTTTGAGTTCAAATTTATGATAATTTAATATATGGGCATATATGTAAATACATACACACAAATATGAAAAGCATAATAAGTAATCCTACTTTTACACTGATTGGAGGGCTTCTTTTCCCACTTACTTATATCCTATTCTATGATTATTCTAATTTCCCTGTGAATGCTTACTCTCTATTATTGCCAACTTACCTTCTCCTGACCTGCCTCAACTGATCCCCCACCCATGCACCTAGATTAATCCAGTCAAGTTGATTTCCCAAGTAGTGGGATGGGAGTGTGTAGTGGGCTGGGCCTGACACAGTGCCACACAGAATGCCACAGAACAGGAGACAGGGTAGCTAAAGGAATTGAAAGTTCTAGATAATAATGCAGAGTACTGCTATGGTTGAAGTTCAGCAATCAGGAGAAACAGAACAGGGCAGGGCAAAGTAGGGGCTAGAAACAGGCCATAGCTGCATCAGCTAGCAGAGGTGCCTGTGTATGATTCAACATAGCAAGTCTAACGAAGTCAAAGCTGGTTAGGAGGGGACATTTTATGGAAGAGCTGATTTTCAGAATATCTCAGAATATCTCCAACCTTCATAGTAGAAAACCCTGAAACAACAAATTGGACTAAAATAACCCAATTTAGAAGAAAGATATGCAAGCATTCTAGTTAAAATGGGGATGGGAGAAGTAAGGGTGCCACAGTCAGCAGGGCTCTGTGATCAAGGATCACTCCCGATGATGAAGTGTTGAGAACTGATCTTGACCCTCCTTCATGCAGAGCATGCAGTCAGCTCTTAAGTTTTCTCTCTTCCAGATACATTTTAAACATGAAAACACTGGGAGAAAAGAAAAACATCATCAGGGCATGAGCATCCTACTACCCAGAAACCCCCCTGGTCCAGTTCTTTTAGTTATAGGATACAAACCTAGGATGGGAAGTGGAATTGGGCTTGGGATTTATAAAGTAGATGGGAGCAAATGGTTTGTGGTGGCCAATAATATTTTCACTCTCTATCTTTGTCTTTCCCTCTCCTCCAAATGGCATTAAACCAAACACATTTTTATTACAAAGTCCTCATTTACATATTATCTCCAATAGGACCCTGTACATGTATGTCTACCATAAACATGTTGAGTTGATGGCTGTTGTAGGAAAGTAAAAGGAAGAATGATAATGTCAGGAAAGTCCCTAATCATGTGACTTATTATTGTCCCTAATGTCTCAGAGCAGTTATCTCAAAGCAAAAAGTGCCTGGAATTCAGCAATGTATCACCAGAAGAGATTATGCATGTCAAAATTGACAGTCGGGTCTGGAAGGGCCATTTTTGGAGTGGAGACCAGTGAAACATGGCTAGAAATCCTGTCAATATTTGTAAAAATTAGAATAAGAAAAAAATCTCATCTCTAAAACTATTTTAAGGAGTCTAGAAAGTCTTGAGTACAGAAAAGTCTGAGGAAATTTATAACTAGTCAAAGTTATAAGCCTTTAAAACAGAAAATACATCTATAGTCTCTGGTGAGCAAAATGTTTGTTATTTACACTCTCCATTTCCACAATTGAGAGAACATACAAGTGTTTTAACCTTTTCAAAAGAGCTTGTTTATGTATAGGCATTGCCATGAAAGAGGAGCTACAGAAAGGAGGAGTAAAAAAGAGAGTGGTCCATAATGTAGGTATCACTTTTTAGAAGAGTTTTCTCTTTATTATTAAGTGTACATGCTTGAATGAGCTAGTACATGTGTTTGGGCTGAGAGTTGTAAAGGAGACAGCAAGCTGACCTCACTATCCAGGAAATAACAACTGGGTTGAGTGAGAGATAGGTCCAGATAATTACTTAAGAGTTTCACTGACAAAAGAGGAAGAAATGATGAAAGAATCGCCTTCCACAGAAGTCTGTAAGTTGTAAAGAATAAATTGACCAACCTGAAAATTTGAAAAGGGTAGGAAAAAAAAATCAACACACAGGTTAGATATACAGTTCAAAGGACTGAACTCATGCTTTGCATGCAAGAAACCCAGGTTCTATCTCTAATATGATCCCACAGGACACTTCCAGAAAAATCCCCAAGCACAATTTAGAATAGACATTGAGCACTGGCCATGGTCCAAAAACAGAAAAATATCTTGGAGAAATCACTAAGTTCATGGAAAAAGAGGGTGGAAAAAATATTCACATTTGGAAAACTTACACTGGAAAGCTAGGTTGATAATTCCACCAGATCTGGTGTCCCACAATTAGCCACCACAATGGGTTGATGTCAGTTACATATCTCTATGCTCCACAGACTTCAAGCTTCAGTAGGGCCCTTGATCTAGTTTTCCACAGTGAAAAATAATAATATTCATCTTTTTGCCAACTGTTTTCCAGAAAGATGAGGCTTGTTTCTGACTGATATCACTAGACCTGATCAGGAACTAGAGGCAGAGCCCCCACCGTTCTAGCTTAATCCAAGAAATTTCCACACCCAAATGACACCACATAAATGGGCCACACTACAGTTCCTGAAGTGACATATCTAGTCAACCTATTACACAGTGCTCACTGTTACTTTCATGTCGTTTTGTTCTATAAGTGAAAATGTATAGAGAAGAAAGAGAAGAAAAAGAATCCTAGCATCAACTGCATTGAAGAGATCTAAGTACAAGACTTATCTTTAGCACCTCAAGAAAACTAGAAAATTAATGGGTAAACACATAGAAATTCACCAACCTCAATGAGTAAAAACAATATCACCAAAGATATATATATATATATCAGTTCATCATCAGAAAATGTCTTTATTAACACCATGATGAGGATGTATAAAATCTCAAAGAAATGATTACATTGGTAGTCAGCAAAGCACAAGAAGAAATGAGTCAAAATGAGCCCCTACATCTGTCTAGAATCTAGTCCGATTTGCAGGTAAGCATGGCCCCTCCCAGAAAGACAAAACCAGAGGAGCAGTCTCCCTCTGCATCTACTGGGACCTTAACAGACATGCAGGGAGCATGACTCATTCAGAAGTATAAACTAGAAGTCCATGGTCACTCTGCTCGATGGCCACTCATCTCTCCTAGGCAATGAACCCCAGTATGACACAGAGAAAACACCACACTGCTTAGAGAATGAAAATAGTAGCTCTGAAGACCCGACAGTGCCAACAATCACTTTCAGATAAGGATTTAGAGAAGAAATATGGAGTATATTCAAAGAACTCAAAGAAAGCATACAACAAACTAAAAAACCATGACCAAGATTCAAGAAGATATGAAAGCAGAAATGAGAAAAATTCAAATAGAAATTACAGGGCTGAAAAACTTAGTAGGCAATATGAAAAACTCACTGGAAGGTCTCAACAGCAAAGTAACAGTGACTGAGGACAGAATCAGTAATCTGGAAGATGAGCTGCATAACCACTCCATACAATACAGTGGTTGGAAAAGAACCTTAAAACTAGTGATTAGAAGGTGGAAAAAATCCTCAAAGAATGGAACAGATGAAAATATATACACTTAATAGGTAAAACATTAGAAGCATTGGCGTTCCAGATGCCCAGAAAGAAAGTCCCGATGAAAAATCAACATTCAAGGACATCATTGCAGGCAGTACCCAAAGCTAAAGAGTGCATGCAACCACATCCTGGGTACAAAAAAGTACCAACTAAAATAGATCCAAAGAAAAGCACCCCAAAGTACATCTAAATCACAATGATAGAGACAGAACATTGATGGCATCAATATCAAGAAGGATAATTACTATAAAGAAGCATCCTTAAGAATTACATCAGACAAGTGAGACCTGTGTCTGGGTGGGGAACAGGGAGGCTCTGGTCCTAATCCCCTCTACTGAGCTTGAAAGAACAGGGCCTCCTCTCCTCTACAGCCTTCCTCAGTCTCCTTCTGGCTTCCAGTGCCATCATTGTTCATTGCCCTTTGGGGCCAACCAGATTTCCTGGCAGATTGGATCTAGCACTTCTTTCAACATCCTAAGAAATCCAGCACTCCAAAT
>PVKC010037888.1:0-12878 GCA_004027635.1 Crocidura indochinensis
ATTTTCTTATCATTGAGGACAATGTGAGCCATTTTCTTGAAAAAGAAGCCAGCAATTATCTATTCTATGTTTTCTTTACCATATTATTACTTAATCTTATATTAGAGAAGCCAGAAATGTGCCTGGTACAGTATTTACTCTTTCTTCTTCCCCTCAGGTGACTTTAAAATTGTTGCAACAGACACAAATTACAAACCCTGCAAGGGCTTTCAGACAATAAAGCTATAATTTTAGAAGCAGTTAAGATGTAACACTGTTCTTGTTCTTCAATTAAGAATGTTAGGGGCTGGAAATCTTTTTGGAACAATCTCTCATGCCTAGTTAGCCTTGCTTGTCTGTTTATATGCTACATCTTTCAGTGCCAGAAGAACATGTCAACCCCGGAAAGTGATTTTTATGAGGAAGCCCATTTAACATTTATGTTTTCACCAAGGTAGTCATTATTTCTACTAGTAAAATATTTCTAAATTGGCTTACAATGTCAAGCATCACATGTAGGATGCAAGTGTTTCAGTTGTCTGAGCTGTGAATAAAAAAGGGTTAACAAAAATTATGTGCATGCAATTGTCCACTGAGTTGACTGACTTGCAAGCCTGGCATACTTTTGAATGTCAAGTCAACTTGTAAAAATAACTTGGACTCTTAAACACTTAGGTCTGTATAATGATTTATGGACATCAGATTAGAATCCCATAGAGTACTCTGGAAATTTATGTCAGTAGACTTTATTCCAGGAAAATCTCATCATGTAAGTTTGATAGCTAAAACAGTGTGCTAAATATTCCAGGCAATTGCCTACTCAATTGAAATCTTATATATAGAATACAAAAACTATGGCCACTAAATTTTCAAGGAAAAAATTTCTAAAAAAAACTGATTCTTTTCATTCTACAATAAACACTAATATACAAAAATGTAAGGGAAATGAAGGATTCATGTGCTATCATACCTTATTCTATGTTTCACAAGTAAATAGTGCATCTGCGAGGGGGAAATTGGCTAATATGGCCATTCATTTATTGCAAAGCTAAGACTAGAATAAACTTATATCAATCTTGTTTCAAATGCACCACGTATTATGCTGAGTGTAACTATACATAAATATGTTAAAATCCAAGAAACTAAAATTTCATTTTAAGTTTGGTATGTCAACTATTAAAATGAAACCAATTCTTTCATTTAAATAAGCATCAGACAAATATGTAAAGTTTTAAAAGACTACTTTCAACATTTCAAATGTGCATTTAAGCATAGTTAATAATGCTACTTAGAAAAAAGTGTTATTAGTTACATTTATTAAAATTACTTCTTAAAGATAGCTTTTAATTATAGAATGGGAACAATCTGTTTTTGCACTTTATTTTCAATACAAATTAGTTTGCTATTATATCACCTGACTAGCCCATGTTTTCAGTTTACTTTCAGGAAAGGACCATGAGTGCTTTAGATGATGATGTTTCATGACTTAATAGGCACTTATATGGGGCTTATTACCAAATAGCTTAGTATTATTCTAGACTTGAAAAGTATGATTGTGTTAAGAATACACTATGCACAGTCTAACACAGGAAGCCTTTCTTCATCAAAGTTTACCCTCATCAATGAAGATATGCCTAGGATTTAAAAGCTTTTCAATATGACTTCCCAACTTTATATTTTTAAGCACTCTAACCCATTCCACCTGAGTAGTTTTTCAACCAAAACCTATGGATCTTTCTTCATTGTGTGTGTGTGTGTGTGTGTGTGTGTGTGTGTGTGTGTGTGTAGTCAATATCTTTGTATCTGTCTAAATATCTGTCTGTATTGTACATAATGCCTATGTTGTATATAGCCCTTCCCCTGTTCCCCCTCCCCTCCTAACCACTTTACAGATCCTTTTCTATCTTTGCACTCTCTAACCCCTGATCTGTTACTTTTTCCGTTCAACCATGTTTACTTAAGTCCTTAACTCCTCTCACCCCAACCAGAGGCCAACCAGCTCCAAAATCTCCTCCCACCATATATTTTCCCAATCCACCTTGAGTGGGATGAAGCTCTTGCCACAGGAAAAAGTAGCTTCTTTGATGCCCATTTTCTCCCACCTACCTGCACTGAGATGACAAAGATGGAGATTTTGAAGGATTCGTTGAATAAAATGATAGCCTGAATTTTTTTTCTTTATTTTAAATATCCTTTTCCCATCATTTTGGTGCTTTAATGTACCTACTTTACTAACTTTATGTTCTGTAATACATGGCAGTACTGTGTGTAAGTTACACAACCTATGCAAATTAAAACAAGTGTAAGTTACACAATCTATGCAAATTAAAACAAGTGGAAGTTTTCAGTTTGAGTCACACCCAACAGTGCTCAGAGGTTACTCCTGGCTCTATGCTCAGAAATCGGTCATGGCAAGCTCAGGGAACCATATAGGATGCATGGATTCGAACCATCGACCTTCTACATGCAAGGCAAACACTTTACCTCCATACTATCTCTCTGGCCCCACGCTGTGAACTGTGGTTCACTACTAGATTCATCTTTTGAAACCCTCAGCTAGAGGAAATTTTCCAATCCTTTACTGCTGTGAGCCATTTTTCAGACTCCACAAGACCACATCGCCAGATGAAGCTTTTATTTTACTAATTTATTTATTAAGGGAGATTTTATTATCCTTTCTAGACTATTTCAAAAGACGTAAAGGGGATATGTATATTTTCTTTGTATATTCCTTTAGATGTATTTCTTTAATAGGCTAATTCTTACTGTGTAGTTCCTTATTAAATGTAGTTTTTTCCTTTTTCTCTTTGAATTTGTTTAGTAGGAAATTCTAGTAGATAAGTTTTTCTTGGTTTCGGAGTTAATGTTAGAACTAGGTTATAGGAATTGTTTGGCTTACTCTTTTTACTCTCATATGCACCAGGAGTGTCATTTGGCATTATCCCTTTTTTGTATAGGCACCTTAAAATGTGGGTTCTTAGGTATAGAAAGAAGTTCTAACTAATACGAATTAGTGAAATAGGGGCATTTCACTCTGAACATTTGTCATAATGACCTAACATGCTTCAGTCTATCAGGCATCGACCTCTCATCCCCAAACCTTGGATCTCATCTTTGGAACTGGCACAATTTTTTGCACCAGCACCAAGAACTAGAACTGAATTTCTATTAGGGAAGACCCTAATGCTTCCCTGGCATCAAATTGCTCCAGGGAGGACACTATGATGACTTGGAAATAGCAATAACTTGCTTTTAAGGCAGATTTTCTTGCTTAACCACCTAATGGCAAGATGAAACCAGAAGATACTCTGTGAGATCCTGATTTCAACAAAGGATCTATGCAAAATCCAAGATCTCTAATTACTGAGGCCTAACTACAACAACTGTGATTGAGCGATCATTAAGAAAAAACTTTGGGATTAGACAACTTAGCATGTCCGTAGCTTGTAAGTGGTTTTTTGTTTTGTTTGTTTGCTTGGTTTTGGTTTTTTGGGCCACACATGATGACACTCAGGGATTACTCCTGACTATCCACTCAAAAATCTCTCCTGACTTGGAGGACCATATGGATGCCAGGGATCTGTCCTGGGTCAGCTGCATACAAGGCACCTCTCTAGGTGGACTTATGGAGGGATGCTTCATAGGTAGCAACACACTATTTTTAGGTTTTTCCTTTCTATTTTTCCCAACTTTTGCTGTCCCAAGGCAAAAAACTGCCACCCAGTTTTATATTTTTTAGATGAGGGCTCCTGCCTTTTTCATAGAACATTGGAACAAGTATTACTTTGTTTAACCTCACATTTTTGTATTTTTCTATAAAATCAAGACAGGGAGAACAAGGATGAGGGCCAAGAGCCAAGTGTTCTCAGGTGTACATTTAAAGATGTACCTTTCTTTACTTATGTTGTCTGCATCTTTCCTTTCACCAACCAGATGTATAAAGAACATGGAGCATTACTTTTGCTGAAAAATAATAGTTTGGATATTTTTCTTATTGTAAATTTTTATAAATACATAAATTTGAAGACATTTATTTAATATTGGACAAATTTTCTCTGAAGTTATTATTTCTCTACTAATTATTAATTCCTGTTAACTCAAATTTCTCTTCAAAATAAACTGAACTAGAAAAATAACAATATTTGAAAAATCTTCACCTGAGCCAGAGAAAGGATATAAAGTACATTAAACATGGTGTCTATATTTCATATTTATAGACATATATTGTTTGTTTGTTTGGGGGGACATGCACAATAATGCACAAGGATTACTCCTGGCACAATATTTAAGAATTACTCATGACACTTCTCAAGAGAATATATGGAGTATTGTTGTCCTGCAAGGCGAAATACCTGTCTCATGTACTCTCTGGCCCTAAGGGACAGAATTTTTAACATTAAAAAGGTGTCAATAGACCTTCATATTTATCTAAAATTCAACACAAATTTAAAGTAAAATCTGTCAATGTGTTGAGGAATTAGGAAAATATATTTGAATGTTAACTTTGAAGAAAAACTCACAGATGATTATTATATTTAGACACACAGTAATAAATATTCATTTTCCAGAAATTTTATTATGTATCTATGTACTTATTTCCTTGTTTATCTTAGGTTTGGTGTGAACATTTTATTTCTCTAAGCAAATTCCAATTATAAAATATATTTATATATTTATCTAGCATATTAAAATATAGCTTTATAGTCTACACTTTCCATGACTTAAATTAGATCCTCAGATTGTACTCAAAGTTAAATGTTTATAGCATATTTTATGAGTATTTTCTTACTAGATAACTCCTTAGCCCTTTGGCAACAATTTTCTGTACTTGCTATGATTTTTATACATTCAGGTCTTTTATATGGAAAACCTTGTAGCATTTATCTTCCCCCATCTAATTTAAGCCCCTCAGCACTCTAGACTAAATAATGCATGTGTTAAATAAATACAGTGGGAAAAACTTTTCACAATATATAAATACCAAATTAGTGACATTAACATAATTTCAAATTTCTTCATCAATATGTCAATAAAAATTAACTTTATTTACATCATATTTAAAATGCCTTCTTTAAAGGTTTGCTGTAGAAATTAGTTGAGTTAAAGACTTTGAATAATAGCAGATGTATATTTTATTTACATATAACTGAAATTAAAGCATATTCCTCCTAATAGGTAGTATTATGTATATTAAATGACTAATCATCTATCAAAATAAGAAGACTTAAAATTCCAGGTGAGAGAAAAATACGCATATGTGCATATGTATATACGATAAATGCTAAAACTAATATTTTATATATATAACTAATATAGTAATAAACTTTATTACATTAAATTATAAAAATTTTATTCAATTCAGATACCCTGGACAAATATACTAGGATAGTAGGTTAAGAAAAGATATGTATGGGGGCCGGGAGGTGGCGCTGGAGGTAAGGTGCCTGCCTTGCCTGCGCTAACCTAGGACAGACCTTGGTTAGATCCCCTGGTTCCCCATATGGTCCCCCGTGCCTGCCAGGAGTGACTTCTGAGCGAATAGCCAGGAGTAACCCCTGAGCGTCACCGGGTGTAGCCCAAAAACCAAAAAAAGAAAAAAAAGAAAAAAGAAAAGATATGTAGTGGAACTAACTGATTTCTGTTGTGTGTTAGAAGCACAGCTGACATTTTGGACCTTTTCAACTCCTCTTTGGCCTGCGATTCTGTTCCTCTTCGAAATTCTTGCTTAAGAGCTGGTCTACTTCAGAGGTGAGTCATTCCACCCACAGACAGTTGAAGTAGCTGATTTCTGCTGTGTTTCAGAATCATGGCAGACATTCTTGGCTGCACACATCTTCTAGCTGAAGAATATCACCGTAACACGTAGAAAAATTTACAATACAAGAGTAACAAAACAACACAGGCCAACAGCAGGCATAGAGGATAAAGATGACAACTCTGATGACACCAAAATGGCCAACCACCTAGTTAGTCTCTTAGATATGGAGTTTAGAGAAGGAATATAGAGGATGTTCACAAAACTCACAGAAAGCATAGATTGAGTTGAAAGGAACACTAATAAGAATCAAGAGGATATGAAGATAGAAATCAGAAAACTCCCAACTGAAATAACAAAACTGAAAACATGGTAGCTAAACTGAAAACCTCAGTGGAAAGCCTCTCCAACAGGGTAACAGCAGCTGAAGCTAGAATCAGTAGCTGGAAGATGAGATGCATAAAAACTCCATACAGCAGAAGAGATTGGTAAAAAGCTTTAAAGCAAATGACCAGACAATGGAAAAATTACTCAAAAAATGTAAAGAGATGAAAATAGGAGTCTTTGATAGAACCAACAGAAACAACGTAAGAATAGTTGGAGCCCTGGAGATACAGGAAGAAAATCCCCAGGAAGAATCAAGAGTCAAGGACATCACTACAAAGAAACTACCAAAAAAAAAAAAAAAAAAAAAAAAAAAAAAAAAAAAAAAAAAAAAAAAAAAAAAAGACTACATGCAACCAAATGCTTGCACACCTAAATAGTACAAGACCCAAGGAAAAGCACCCTAAGATACATCCTAGTCACAATGATGAATTTCACAGATAGGGATAGAATACTGAAAGCAGCAAGATCATAAAAAGAAATTACACTGAAAAGACCATCCTTAACATTTACAGCAAACTTGTCACAAGAAACCCAGACTCAGGAAAGAGAGGGAAGACTGTGAACCACAGACTATTCACAGGGAAGTATTGTCAGACCAACAGGTTTTGTTTATTGAAGGTAGGAACAAGGCTTTTAAGGGTAAACTTTAGGTGGGAAACAGAATGTGGGTAATACAGTTTAGACATTACAGCAACAAGATGGTATTCAGAGTCAACAGTCACAAAGTACATGGTATCATTGACTTAGATGGTATGCAAAGATAGCTGCTACAATGCCTGTGACATCAGTAAATCATGAAGCATGTAAAGATAGCATAGCAATGCTTATGGCATCATTAAATGAGGAAGTATGTAAAGATAGCAGTTGCAATGCTTGTGGCACTATTAGCCTAGACAGGTTGTTTGACCTGGAGGACTTTCTCCTGAACTCAAAACAGCAGGGACACAAGTCTCTAAACACAGACTTTCTTTTATATTCAAGGCCAGCTTACAGAAATCTCCATATTTCCTGGCTTCTCTCCCCATACAAGCAAACGAAGCAGAAATGCATAGATTTTTCTTTCTTTCAAGTGGAATTTAAAGCTAATGTGACAGCTTGAAAATTAGCATTACTTCAAGTGAAATACAATGCTATCAGATATTACCCCAGGAGCCAGTGTAATAGCTGTGAGCAAGTGGTAAGTCATCTGCCTTGCACACGTTAGCATAAGGCGGACCTAGGTCCTATCCCCCGGCATCCCATATGGTCCCCCAAGAAGGAATACATAGCCAGTAGATAGCCAGGAGTAATATTGCTCCAAACTTTCCAGAAAAAAGAAAAGAAAATTATAGTCTTATAATTTATAAATTATAGACTTATAATTTACAAAAGGTAAAAAAATACTAAAATATAAATATGGAATCTGTGCTAATTTCAACAGCAACAACCACTGTGTACATTTCAATATGCACGTTTCTCATTCTGTCTGTATCTGGAGAGATAGTTTAACATTTCTTCACAAACCTAGATTCACCTCAATATCTGTTTCCATGAGCATAATAGGTACTTAATTATACAACCGCAATTATGATTTTCAAATATTTATTATTAAAAGCTTATTAATTTTTACCTTTTATATTGATATTTTAAGATTTGAAGTATAGAGACCGGAGAGATAGCACAGTGGTGTTTGCCTTGCAAGCAGCCGACCCAAGACCTAAGGTGGTTGGCTTGAATCCCGGCGTCCCATATGGTCCCCCGTGCCTGCCAGGAGCTATTTCTGAGCAGATAGCCAGAAGTAACCCCTGAGCAATGCCGGGTGTGCCCCCCCCAAATTTGAAGTATAGTTTAGATTAGTGTTTAACTTTTATCCGAGAAGTTAAAATTCAGACTCGTAGGAAAAATGACACACTCAGAATGATTGCAGACTTCAGAGAGAGTTTCTTGATAAAGCTATCTGTCTACTATGGGGAAAACTAAGAAAGAGCTCTTTATGCTGTGACACATAAGGTTACCATAGCAAGTGTCAATCTTGTTGGATGTGAAGTGAAGTGACTCTTAAGTAGAGAGAGATAGGTCACAAACAAGAATACTATTCTTCCTAAGAAAGCCATACACAGCATCTCTTGAAAAGAATGATAAGGAACTCTTTACTGTGCATCATTCCCACTTACCAAATCTTGAAGTACCTTAAAACTCAGAACCTTAGAACCAGTTGAATTCTAAAGGACAACACTGCCAAGGTCACATTCTTGAACTGAATGCAAATGGAGAAAGGCTAGTAATGTTTGTGGATGAACAAACATGAAATCTGAACACAAAAAAGCTAGAGTCCAAAACGGTAAGTATATGATCCATATACTTTTCCCATGTTTGACAGATTCATATTCATCCCATTTAAAGGAACTGTGTTTTCTAAACATCAATGCAATCATTTATTTCCAATCTCTACTTCCCACAAAAGTATATTCGGTACATTAAGATAGAGTTCTTTGTTAAAATTCTAGCATTATTTTCCCTAAGTTAGAATACTGGACCTATATATTCTTTCTGGTCAATAAAATATAAGTCTAGAATGACTAAAATAGTTTGATAGTCAGAAGCAACTTTCTGATTAGACATGTCATGGTAGTGAAATAGATTTATTTCTATGACAAGCAGATCCAAAGCACCCAAAGATTTTCTTTTATTCTTGGCTTTTAGGTTATCCAAATCTTTCCTGACCCTTTTTTTTTTACCACATCATTAATAAGAAAGATGTTTTGAACTGAAGATCACACAATAGCCAAATAAGCTCCTGACCTTAAAAGACAGAATCAGACTTTTACTTTACCATTTTAAGCTTTTTATAGAGATAATTTATTTTTGAATACATTTAAAATTTTTCTATCAAATAAATAAAAAATTCTTTCTTGGTCTCTTTTAGCAAATTAAACTTAAGCTGTGAAGAAGCATTGTCAACTTCTCTGAGGACAGAATATAATACAGAAGATAGTCTTTCCAGTTCCAGAACTAAAGTACAGCGAGTTTGGTGTTTGCTTTGCACATAATCAATCCAAGTTTGATCTCTGGCATCCCAAATGATGATCTGAGCATCATCAGGAGTGCAGATCCAGAGTAACACTGAGTATCACTGTATGTGCTCCCCCCACCCCGAAAAGGAAGATATTTTTAATAACAAATTGCTAAAGATAGGCTTTTAAATTTTGAATTTTTTTTCGGTTTTTTTTTGGGGGGTCACACCCGGCAGTGCTCAGGGGTTACTCCTGGCTCCATGCTCAGAAATTGCTCCTGGCAGGCACGGGGGATCATATGGGGCACCGGGATTCGAACCGATGACCTTTTGCATGAAAGGCAAACGCCTTACCTCCATGCTATCTCCCAGGCCCCTAAATTTTGAATTTTAACTCTTCTCATTTTTACAAGTTATCAAAACCTGGCAATTATTTTTAATATAAAACCTAAAACTTGTAGCATGTTATCATTTTCTGGTCAATTTATTTTACCATCTACATAGTCTTGATTTGAAACAATTTATTTAATTCTCTAATTTCCTTACATACAATTTGAAAGCCTCCATAGTTTATCTTCTGTTTTACAGACCTAAGGAGTTAATAATTTTACTGAATAATTTTTCTTAGACTTCATATTGATACCTGAAACTTTTGCACTTAGAATATTTTTGTTTGTTTTTGTTTTGTTTCTGGGTCACACTCAGCTGCATTCAAGGGTTACTCCTGGATCTGCACTCATAAATTGCTCTTGGCAGGCATGAGATGCCAGGGATAGAACCCGGGTTGGTCCTGGATCTGCAGCATTCAAGTCAAACTCTCTACCACTGTGCTATTATTCTGATCTTAAAATATGCTTTCTTCTTGGGGGGCAGAGAGATAGCATGGAGGAAGGGCATTTTCCTTGAATGCAGAAGGATAGCTATTCAAATCCCAGCATCCCATATGGTCCTCTGAGCCTGCCAGGAGAGATTTCTGAGTGTAGAATCAGAAGTAATCCCTGAGTGCTACCAGGTGTGACTCAAAAACCAAAAAGAAAAAAAATGCTTTCTTCTGAAATTCCCATTTTATAAATAACCCATTTAAAGAGATTATTCAATTTTATACATACATACATACATGCATACATATATAATTCCTGATCCCAGTACAAATTATCCTAGATTGGCTTCCCTGGAAGAAAACTGAGAGGCAAAAATTAGTGTTTTGAAATTTGCTAAAAT
The DNA here is from genome assembly GCA_004027635.1 of Crocidura indochinensis. NCBI lineage: Eukaryota > Metazoa > Chordata > Mammalia > Eulipotyphla > Soricidae > Crocidura > Crocidura indochinensis. The sequence goes on from PVKC010037888.1 coordinate 10,335, forward strand.
GGGCTCTTGGATCAACTTCTAGGGAAAGGAAGAGAAAATAGAGTTATGTAGAAAGGGAGGGTGGTTAAAATGAAGTCTCCGTGAAATTCTTAGTCAATCCACTGGACATTCTTTAAAGACAGTTTATAATACTATTATTACTCCTTGGATATGGACCAGCCATAGAAAGGATACAACCTTCAGTAATAAATATCTTCCCATCAGTGTCTGGTATTTGCAGTGAGAATATGTTCAAAAAGATACACAATGTGGGACTGGAGAGATAGCCTGGAGGTAGGATATTTGCCTTACATCCAGAAGGATGGTGGTTCGAATCCTGGCATCCCATATGGTTCCTCGTGCCAGCCAGGGGCAATTTTTGAGCACATAGCCAGGAGTAACCCCTGAGCACTGCCGGGTGTGACCCAAAAAAAACAAAACAAAACAAAAAAAGATACACAATGTGTGCTACCCTTATAACTATGTTATCATTTTACTTATCAAATAGCTCTCAATTGAATTCACTACTTTAGGTTCCCATCTTTTACCACCTGCCTTTTACTAATATTTCTCTAATTATTAGTTTTATGAAGTGCTTCACCACAATCGTTATGGACTCTATTCTAATTTATTTATGGGCTCTCTTCTAATTTTTTTCTGTTACCTATATAAGTTTTATAAATCATTGAGTTGTTTGTTCTTTTGCTTAAAACCCTTTTTTTAGGTATTGGTGACTTTTATGTGCTGACCCCCCAAATAAGCAGTACTGTACTGAAGAATAGAAGTATTTTATTTTTTAAATATTAGAGCTGAGAATTGAAATTTGAAATTACCTCATGTGTTAGAAAACATGTGTCTTACATGTTCAAGGACCTAAGTTTAACTCCCAGAAATGTATACACACCTCCTACTTCTGTGCTACTACTTTCTTGCAGCAATCAACCTGTATTATATCTCCAGCTCCCTACATGATCACTGAAACTGCAAGGAATAATGCAGGTTATAATAATGCACAGTAAGCCCTAAACACTACTGGTATAGCATATAATTCACCCAAAAAAGAGTATGTTTAATTAAAACAAATTCTAACGCACATAAAAGTTCTTTAAATTTTACAACCTTAAGATGATATCAAATAAAAAAAACTAAAAATAAGTTTGAAAAGTAATAATGGAGCTAAGTGTTGAATTATTAGTAACATTTTTTTCAAAATTAATTGAATTCTAAGTAGTAATGAATTGAATTCTCTAAGAATTTATAAGAAATTTCTCTCTAAGAACTAAGAAGTTCTCCATTTAATAACTGAATTTTTCAGTAGTTAGTAATGAAAAAATCACAAAATTTTTATGAAATAAACTTACCTTTATTCACATTTTGCCAAGAAAAATAAATTTCTGAAAATTTATTTCTGAAGATAGAAAGTAGGAAAATAAAATCGAAGTGGTTAATAAAGGGGTTTTATTAAATATTGTCTATTAACTATCATTTGACATTTGTTAGGTGATATGGTAATTGATATACCAACAATTATAATAATAGTAATACTAGCAGCATTTTTTAATCTCATGACACAACTTGATAGGAGTGTTCTTGAATGAACATAATGGGGACATATCTCCAGTAAGACTAAATAGATAGAAAATTAAAACTTTAAGAGATAGGGGAAGGAATCAATAAGAAATTTAATTGCTAATCCACCCTTACTGAAGGGTCTTCCTGATAACCCCAACAATATCGGCTTTTCACTTCACCAAACAAGTTTTCGTCTTGTTATTTCTCTATGATGTTTTCTTATTTCTACTCTCATATTCTCCAGGGTATAATTGGCTGTTTGTTAAGTTTGTTTCATGGCTTCTTTGAGCTCTTTAAACATACTCAACATGTACTCTTTATAGCCTTATAGGAGAGAGTATATAGGTGGCCTGGTACTAGTTGGGTCTTCAGAGCCCATCTTCATTAGCAAAGCATGGTAGAATTATGCATTTTCCCAATTGTGACCTTTGCAGTGTGATCGTGTTTTTGTTGTTGTTGTTGTTGTTTTGGGGCCAAAATTGGTTGATCTATAAAGAAAGGACAGTATGCTATTGAAATCTTCCACTACTAGCTCTTGGTATTGATGTAAATGTAACATCGCATCACATTAAAAAACTATAGAATTATTTTCTTTTCCATCCACATTTTCTATAACATTTTCTCTCCTAACTAGTGATTCCTTCATTGGGTTTGTTGTTGATTTGTTTTTTTAGTTTTGTAAGTACATGTTCGTTTGGAGTTACACTTGGCTGTCTTCAGCATCCACTCCTGAGTTTATGCATACTTAAAACAATGTTGCATGGGGGAGGGGGACTGTTTCCGTCTTCTGATCTTCCTGCACATGTAGCCTCATGTTATTGAAAGTGATTGAGTTGAGCTTGACCCCAACCAGAGCAGAGGAAGCTGCTGGGAGTTCTCTGTCCTCTGTCTGCATGAGAACCCATCTCCCTCTCTACCTCTTGTCATCCCTTGGGTGAAATTCATGACCTTGAAGACCACCGCCTCACCTTAGGCTACTGACACGTATGATCA
>PVKC010037889.1:0-12875 GCA_004027635.1 Crocidura indochinensis
AAAGAAAGAAAGAAAGAAAGAAAGAAAGAAAGAAAGAAAGAAAGAAAGAAAGAAAGAAAGAAAGAAAGAAAGAAAGAAAGAAAGAAAGAGAAGGAAGAAAAGAAGGAAAGAAGGAAGGAAAGAAGGAAAGAAGGAAGGAAAGAAGGAAAGAAGGAAAGAAGGAAGGAAAGAGAAAGAGAAAGAAGGAATGAAGGAAAGAAAGAAAGGGAAATGAAGAAGGAAAGAAGAAAGGAAGGAAAGGATGGAAAGGAAGGAAGACAGGAAGAAAGAAAATAAAAGAGAAAGAAAAAGAAAATGAGAAAGGAATAAATTCTTTTTTAAAAATAGAGCTATAGGAACTCTCATGGAAGGACCTAAAATCCACAGCAAAACTATCAGTCTTATCCAGGTCACAAATTCTAGCTGTCACTCATATGGCATTAGAATCCCCATATTATCACATTAAACTAAATAAAAATATACCAGCTTAAGCAAAAAGGACTTGTTAATTCATCTCACTCAAGCCTGCTGCTGACTCTTCCAGCAGCAGGCTTCAACACAAAATTCAAATACTCTGCTCTTTTCCTTGTCCTTTAGTCCTTTGCCATGTATCTTCACCTGAGATCCTCAGAAATTTCATTCTTTCATCTGAGAGAACAAGGACTGGGGTGCCCTTTTTGAAGCTTTAACAAAAGCAGAAGTAATTGCTTGTGGAGTTCTAGGAGTAACTGGAATAAAGTTGGGAGAGTTAATAGATATCAAAATATCTCACAGTGATTGACAGTGAAATCTCCATTGCAGAAAAGCATCCACACCGAGGTAAGGAAAGATCTTCCCCAGAACGCACAGTCACTTTGTGACTCAGAGGAGTAGGGGGACAGGTTAAAGAGACTCCTGGGCTTTTTTTGCAACTTATTCTGGTGTTTCCATGCCCTAAATTGTCACTCTCATATTTATAAGTAGTCACTTCAGTGAAAGTGTCACCTTAATTGTCCACATTTCTAAGGAACATGAGTTAAAGTACGTAAGTTCTTCCCATTTCTAGCCTCAATTTACAGTCCTAAAAAACCCAAATATGAATAGTCAGCACCTGGTCAAAGTGTTACTAGCAATGAATATAATGGACAAATTCTCAGCCTTTGGTGGTCTCATGCTCCATCTTTTCCAGTTTTATCTTTCCTATCTCCTTCCCCAACCTGCACACATCACCACATTCCCATTTTTCTTGCCTTTATTTCACTGTTCTATGACCAAAACATTCCATTCTCTTCATCTGAGTTATGATTATCTGAATTTATTTGGTCTTTCCTAAATATCTGAGTTTGTAAACATCTTTTTTATCTTTCTCTTAACTCCTGAGGCACCAAGGTGAGAGATTTTAGCAAATAGCTGCAGTTTTATTTCAGTGAAAGTGCACTCCAAAGATTTCGGAGTAGGTCTATGGGAAATTGGGTAGCTGACCACTGTGTTTAAGGGACCAAGTTTTTTAAAATGTGGGGGGAGGAGCTGGAGAGATAGCACAGCTGCAGGACGTTTGCCTTGCATGTGGTCAACCCAGGACAGGTGGTGGTCAATTCCTGGAATCCCATAAGGTCCCTCAAGTTTGCCAGGAGTGATTTCTGAGTGCAAACCCCTGAGCCCTGCTGGGTGTGACCCCAAACAAAAATAAATAAATAAATAAAATAAAATGGGGGGCAGAATGTTGGCAGATACACACCTGGTGGTACCAGAAGGGGTGCCAGAAATTAAATTAGGGTGAGTCATATACAAAGCAAGAGACTTAACTCCGGCTCTTAGTGTTACAATGAAGTTTAGGTTTAGTTCCCTCTATCTTCAACTCCTCCCTTGTGGGAGTTTTATTTTCATACTAGTTCATTCCTGAGTTCTTTCTGCATTGTGTGAACTCTACCATGTGGCTTTCTCCTCAGAATTATCCCGAAACACTGAAAATCATGCATTATATATAATATTTATATATTTATATTATTTATAACAATATGTTATATATTATATATTATGTAATGAAGAAAGGTAACCATGAGTACAAAGGATCTTTAAGGACACATGGTCCAAAGTAGATCTAGTCCTGCCTGCTGTGCAATGGCTGTAGGCAGCAAGCAGCCTCCTCAGCAGTGTACACAACCTGTGGCTTGTATGGGCTGTCATAAGGGTCTGTGGAGACAATTCTTTGCCATGAACTTTCCTATCTGCTCTCATACTGGTCCCAATTTTAGGCTCCAGACAGGTATGATTTAGGGGGTAGGGCTCTTAGAAAAGTCCGAAGGCTTAACAGTGGTCATCATGTCCATCTGCACCAAACTGCAGAACAAGAAACATGTGATTGAGACCCTGTGCCAGGTCAAGTTCAAGTTTCCTGGCCAAAAGGGGGTCAATATCTCAAAAAAAAAATGGGACTTTACCAAGTTTAATACAATTGAATTTGAAGACATAGGGACTAAAAAGTGGCTCTTCCCAGATGGCATGAATTCAAATACACCTCTAATCATAGGTCTCTAGATCAAAGGCGAACACTGTACTCTAAGACCTGAGAGCCTTGGATTTGCCCTTTCCAGTCTCTGCTCCCCACTCCAGAACTCAACCACCTCATGCCACCACTGCAATAAATCCTGCTTCTAAACAAACAAGGGTACAGACAGTCCTCCTGCCTTGGTAGTTCTTTTAATTCTTTTGTTTGTTTGTTTGTTTGTTTTTAGGTCACACCCAGCAGCGCTCGGGGGTTACTCCTGGCTCTATGCTCAGAAATCACTCCTGGTAGGCTCAGGGGACCATATGGGATGCTGGGATTCGAACCACCGACCTTCTGCATGAAAGGCAAACGCCTTACCTCCATGCTATGTCTCTGACCAGTTCTTTTAATTTTTAAATGCTACTTCAAACTTCAAGGTTATTGTTCATTTTTCATTTAAGCAAATTAGTCACCCATTCTGGGTTGGCATGATGCTCATGAATAGGTCAATTTTCTTTCTTCCTACTTCTCTCTATAAAACTCTAGTGCCCTCAAAAACTTCTCGCACATAAAGATACACACAGATACACATACAGACACATGCAGATACACAGTCTAGTGAGCTTGAGTTGCCACTAGAATGCAGTTACAATACAAGTATCAGCAACATTATGGGCACATGGTCCTCTGCCATGGTCAGAACCTGCTCAAAACCAACAGATTATGCTGAATCTCTTCATAACTCAACTTATGGCCACCATTTCCTCCTGCTATCATTATCTTCAGCCATGCCAACTGCAATTCACCAAAAAAGGACAATAAATGAGTCACAAGTGCCATCATCACCTACTGCAATCTGCCAAAAAGGAAAAGGGACAATGAATGGGTCATAAGTGCCATCATCGTCTACTCAGCAACATAAATTTCTCTTTTACCCTGGCTTTATCTCCAAATATGGTAACTAAGTCAGCACTAGCCCTGAAAAGGAATCAAATCAGAGAAATTTAATAGAAAGAGAAAAATATTCTCCTAGATGGCAAGACTCATAATGCTTTGGGGTCAGACCTAATTAACTTACAACCTCTGATGTCAGCAACTTCCAAAACTCATGTGGTACATTTGTAAATGCATTCCAGGAGAGTCTATATGATCTGGTGTTGACACGGGCCCATAACTGTCAAAGGCAGTAGTTTCCAATTTATGGGTGCCATAAAGTCTTAGCAATATGAGTGCTACAATCTGCGGTGTGTTTTTTAACAATAAGCAGAATGTGGGGGGATGGGGTGTTTTGGCTCCCACATTTGGTCTTGGCCATGACTTACGGTGGCAAACCTGTGGTAACTTCTATTATAGCAATACAGCTGCAATAATAGCGCCAAACAATGAAACCAAGTTTGTAAGCACAACTACGTTTTTACTAGCAAACTCTAGACTTATGCATCAGACCAAAACTATGTTATTTATTCAACATATACTTGTGACCACCTTCCATGTGCCAATACAGAACCCACACAGTCCACAAAACTGTAAACCCACACAGGACACAAAACCTGGCTAGGACCAGAGAGATATTCAGGGCTTTCAGCACTTGGTTTAATTCCCAGCACTATATGTCCCACAAATATTACAATGCAACACTGTAGACTCCTTAACTTTGTCTAATACTGTGGAGGAAGGACTCACACTATCACTACTCTTCTAAGGCTTCCTTCCTAGATAAAATGAGTGATAAATTTATCTCCTAAAAATTTAATAAATGTTAGAAACATCTAAAATCCACCTTAGAAGTACAATGATAGAAAGAAAAATTATAAAAAAGAGAGAAAAATTATAAATAAAAAGGTATAGTAAACAAGATTAACATCAGTCTTTATTCATGGATGGTGAGTGTGAGGTCCTGAAGGCTGCACTGGAAAAGTGAATTTTGGGTCAATTTCTTGACCCAAAGACATTAGTATGCCAGATTATTAACCAAAATCAAACAGCACCAAAACATTTATTTATTTTCACTTACAAACATAGATATTTGAAGAGACTCAGAAGGTTAGTTTCAAAAATCCAGGCATCATGGCCCCAAGTTGGCACAAAAAGGTGTCTGAAGTTTCTTTGTGTGTATCTGTATATGCCTGTGTATGCAGATGTTTAAATGACGATGTTTCTCAATCAATATCATAGAGTTCTAGACTGCAGCCAGAAAATATTTACTCTAAGTCACCTAATATGCTGCTGAAGTGGGGCAAAAGGGAAAACTGTAAGTCAGAAGTTGGTGTACCTAAGAATACAAAAAAGATAGCATATTTAGTTACATAGTCACAGTACATTTTCAGGACAGTTTTAATCAGGAAGAGCTTTTCTCCTTAATAAATATATATATATGTATATGCACAATACTACCTACTAAAAGGCCAAAATCCCAAACATTGACAATCACAAGTATTGTTAAGAGCATGAAGCAATGGGAACAGCATAAAATGCAGGTGAGAATGCAAAATGGCAAATCCTGTTTGGAAGATAGTTGGAAGTTTCTTACAAATCTAAATATACCATGCATACAATCCAGACATTATGCTCCTTCATAAAGATTCAAAAGAGATGAAAATGTATGCCCAGAAAGATGTCCTTCAGTAAAGATGTGGATGAATTATCAACTGATATTGCATTCAGTGATGGAGAGATAGTTCAGAAGGGTAGGGCATTTGGCTTGTAGTAAGCCTATGTAGGTTTGATTCTTGACATCCCGTATGGTCCCCAGAGAATCACCAGAATTGATTCCTGAATGCAAAGCTAGGAGTAAGCCCTGAATATCACTGGGTGTTGTCCAAAACAAACAAAAAAACTAAATTAATAATAAAATAATTGGAAGCACTAAAAAGAGCTATCCAGCCACAAAGAATCTTAAAGATACTTAATAAATAATTATTAAATAATATTTAAAGAAACAATAAATATTAAAAACTTATCAAGTAAAATTCCAATCAGAAAAGTTACATTTTGAAAGGTGCCAACTCTGACATTATGGAAAAGCAAAACTATAGAGACAGTAAAAAGTTCAGTTTAGTCTGAGTTTTGGGAGAGAGAGAAAAAAAAGAGAGAGAAAGAGAGAGATGAGTATGTGAAACTCAAGAAGTTTTAAGACAGTGAAAGTATTTAGGATGATTATATAATGGTAAATATAATAGTAATATAATGGCAAATAACTGTCATAAAGTTTGTCGAATTCCATCACAGGTTCATCAGCAAGCATGAACTCTAACGTACCTTTTCACTTTAGTTGGAAATTATATACAAATAATGCTCCATTCCTATAACAAATGAAGCCCCTCTAGTGGGGCTATTTTGAAGGTGGAGAGACTGGTGGGAAAAGGAAGTAAATGGGAGCTTTCTATAATTTCTGCGTGGTGTTTGTAGTCCTAAAATAGCTCTAATAAATTTTAAGTATTAAAGAGATAATGGTATGCTAAACTGTGAACATGAACAGAAAGAAGTGAGTGATTCTGCTGGCTATGTTTCTCTGCAAGAACTGGATTTCCTGGGCTTAGACAAGGAAATACTTTATATTTTCATACTGATATTTTTTCCTCTTGAATATGTTATAATACTCAGACTCAGAACAGTTCTAATGTATGACTTTCTATAGCAGTTGAACCTAGGATTCAAACAGAGAAGCTGGTACAGAAGGAGGCTGTGGAGCTCTTTGGCCAAGGGGATAATATTTGACAACTAGCATCACCTGGGTATGACGTACTATATAAAAACATACCACTTTTCTGAAGAACAAAAATGGAATTGCCCTGACTTTGTTAAATTTTTTTGATCTTAGATAAAAGCTATATCAATTATTTTCAGTAATACTCAGGATGGCAGGTTAATTTGTAGCTTTTATGTTATTCTTTCTACATCTAGGTTCCAAACTTCTTATGATAGGCATTATTTTTTACATCAAAAGCAAAATGGATAAGATATGAGAGCTGATGGTTCATCAATGAATCAGCCATCAAGGGGCTACTAAGGGGGTTCATCAAAACCCAAATTGATCAGCAGGGATCATCTCTTCCTTCTGAAGCAGAGTGAGTTTCTAAAGAATTTAGGCATATGTAAGTTGATTGGAAATCTATGCACATGAAATCATAAACTTATTTGTGGGCACAAAATGCAACAAGAGTTATGAAACTAAGGATTTACATTTTAGTACATTGAGAGGAGAGAGATAAAAATTAACCTGAACCAATGAAAGAGCAAAATCTAACACGTCTAACTTGATGTGATGGCACTTCCAGGAGCCTGTTAACACCTCATAACTTAGCTAACACCCACCAAAGGAACCATTCTGTACAGGAAACATGTTACAATCCACATGCCCCAAAGTGATCTTAATCTCTACAGCAGAACAGACTTCCCATGAAGTCTCAGGTGAAGAATTCTGAGAAAAATGTGTGCATTTCTTAATATCTCTTAGCGTTTCCAGGTGGCCTGTCCATTCAAGCCTCAATTTACTGGGAAGGCACAGTGTTATACTTCAGTCAAAGCCAGGCCTATTCAATGTATGTGATGACAATGAGTTTCCACATCATGTCTGGTGGCTAGAGGAGAAATTAGAATGGGCTTTGAGTTCCTACCTGGAGATTCTACAAAAGTATTGCCACCCTTTCACTTTAAAACCTGACAAGAAACATCCTGATATAGAGTCATTATATCAAGAGCTTAAGTCATTAAGATCAAGAGCTTCTTGAAAGTCAGACCTTCAAGATCACACAGGAATTACTTACATTAAACAATCTTGTTTTCTAATAATAAGAACATTTTAAATTTAAATAAGGCAAATTGCTTGCAGATATCATTGACTCTAAAGATGCAAGGGTAGGACTCAGGAATGCATTCAGTTATAGCCATTCTAGATTTTTATGATGTGTGAATAACAAATTACATGCAATTTATCTTTTATTAATAATTTGTGGCTAAATAATACTATTATCCAATTTTATGTAAAGAATATAAACCTTAGAGGATATGACTTACCAAAGATAGCCAACTAGTAAGTGACAAAGCTGGGATATGAACCCAATGTTCTCATTCATCTCTCTCTCTCCACACTGCCTACCCTCGAGCAATGGCCAGAAATCTTGAATCTTATTACTACATAAGATCCCAAACAAGAACTGGGAGGCGCTGGTTTCTAGGCACCATTGTGGGCAAATCATCTAGATATCTCCTCAAAATGCAGTTTGAAAGTCTTTTCACAGCAGGGATCGTACCGTATTCACCATATGTGCTGTATTGGTGTGTGGAAGACTCATTGTACATAACAGTTAAGGAGGAAGAAGGGTTAGGAAGATGTAAGTCATAGGAGAGGACCAAGCAATAAAACTCATCAGTGAAATTTCTAGGACACATGTGGCACGATGACCAGGCAGTGGCCATAATCACATGATCCTGCTCATGCCTAGGAACTTACAGAAATATCATGCCCACATGGGGGCACAGAGTTCTCTTTGAGTAAGTAAGAGTGGACAAAGGAGAGATGAGTCACTGAAAGGCAAGCAGATGATGATTAAATTATTTTTGTTCTTAAAAATAAAATCACATCTAGTTTTGAACTTGTTGATTTACAATGGCTCTCTTTCAAAATCAATACATTTGAAGACCTGTAGCAACATAGTTAATAGATGTATTGTCCTCCGCAATACACAATTACACCACTATATATTTGTTTATTACTGATATGGGCACTGTCGGTGATGCTCGGGAGGTCTAGGGACCCCTTCCAGAAATTATCTTCCTAGAGAGTGTGGTTCAATGTGAGAGCCTGAGAACATGCTGCTGCTCATATTCTATGGTGCTGATGATTACCCTGTGGTGCCCAGAGTACCATGTAGTGCCAGGGACTGACCTAGGGCTGGCCATATGATAAGCATGTGCTTTAACTCCTTTCTAGTCCCAAGAATATAATAATTTCTTTAGCCGAAACCCTGTTGATGGCTATTTATATTGCTTTGTACTTTTAGATATATAAACATGATGCCAAAAAATTAATTTCTCAACTTTGAAAGAGTATTAAATGGTCAGAAGAGAAAAACTATTTAAGCTTGGAAAGGAATACCCAGATGATTTCTTTATAAAAGTTTTTTAAATTTGGGGGAGACACACCTGGTGGGGCTTAGGGGTTTTTCCTGGCTCTGCACTCAGAAATCACTCTTGGCAGGCTTGGAGGACCATATGAGATGCCAGGGATTGAACTGGGGTCCATCCTGGATCAGCTGTGTGCTAGGCAAATGCCCTAGAGCTGTGCTATCATTCTAGCCCCCCCCTCAGATGATTTCTTATCATAACTGAAATAAGAACTGGGCTTTATGATTGGGTTGAGAATATTATATGGGAGAGAAGTGCTGGTTTAATGATAACTGACCTGGAAAACAGCTACAGATGTGAGAAATCATAAGGCTTACCTGGAAAAAATAATATTGCCTACTCTAAGTGGAGCATAAATTGAATGCAACAGAGGGCTGGAAATGATTCACACATAGGTTATGAATTTTTGTTGCTGTTGTTATTGGGTTTGGGGTTCAAACCCAGCAGTGCTCAGAGCTCTATGTTCACTCCTGGCCATACTCTGAGGATCATTTGTGGTGCCAGGGATCAAACCTGGGTTAGTTACATGCACTTCAGTCCAGATCAATCATCTTAGAGACATTTTCCCTCCTCTTGGTTGAAATGAGAGAGAATGCTGTTGCTCAGAGCAAACGACCTGTAACAAAAACTTATAGATTCTAAGTTCAGACAGTTGAAAACACTTGGTGTGAGACTCTTCCATAATAGCTAACTTAATTTAAACAATCATAGATGGTTAGTTTTTCATTCTAAGATTTATTGGTTAAAAGCAACTTTATTAAAAAAAAGAAAAGAAAAATAAAAGGAAACAACTTTATTTTTGTTTTGGAGTTACATGTGATGGTGTTTGGGTGACAGGTGCTAGCATTTGAACTTGGGCCTCCTGCACACAAAACATTTGCTGATTATTGAGCATCACTTTGCCCTCAAAAAAGCTTTTTAGAATGACAATGTTTGCATGCATGCATTTTTTTTAGTTTCTTATTTTTTTTAGTTGTTATGAAGTTTCTTAGGAAGAAGTAAACTTGCTTAAATGCAAGAAAGGAGAAAGCTCATATATGCAAGGAGGCAGAGGGAAACAGCTTTAAGAATTTTTTTTATTTCTTCAGTCTTTGAAAATTGACCATCTATTCATCAAATTCTAGTCAAACTGGTTAGTTAGGTTTTTTCCTCCGGTTTGGAGTTTATATTAAAAATTAGGATTTACTGCATTGTAGATCACTGTTAGCCTTTTTGTAAGGAAAAAAAAAACTGGTGGCGATTGAAATACACTTGTCCAATGTGTCATTTAAACACGGTGGGCAAGTAAAGGGTGGCAGCTTTATTTATCACCATCCACTTGCTGTAGTTGTGGTAAATGGAATTGCTTGCTCTGCCAAGCAGACAGGGAATAGGACTAGTTTTTATAGCAGACCTGTGATGTTGAGTTATGAAAGGATTAGACAAGATTTTGGGGAAAAGTAGCTGGTGTTTTTCTTTCCCTTTGGTTTTTTTTTTTTTTTTTGACAATTTGATGATTAGGAGAAGTCTAGAATAAAGATGATTTTTAGAATCTGCCAGATGATGTGGTTGAAAAATGAGCTGGGATATTTTTTATTTATTTCCTCTGATTATTTGCCAAGTCAGAAATCACAATGCAAATAATGATTTTTCTCACTGGAATGAGGAATTTCTCAATGTTGAATCCAGAGTTCACACCAATACACCACTGTCCCCTACAGCAACTTGTGGACTTGTCAGTGAATTTGAGAGTTTAAACTCATAACTTTTTAATAATAATATTGGCAAGTGACTTGTATTTGGGAGAGCTGCTTATTATTTCTGCAAAGCTATATCAAATCAAACTGATCTGCAAGTGAATAGTATTTGGCTCTTCTTCACTGGAGATGCTTTGATGCTCCACCGTTTCTGTCCATATATTTTGTCGCCAACTTTTAGCAGAGTTAGATCTTGTCCACTTCTCATTCAACATCATTGAAGCCACTGTAAGGCATGTGATTAACAGAATGCTCCTCTCTCAGACCTACTGGATCCTTAGTGGAACACATGATCTCGCTGACATATCGAACTTCAACTTATACCCTCTACCCTCATCACCTAACGAGACCTTAAGTAAATCTTGCTCTCTTATTTCTGGGACTTCACAAAGACTAATTCCTTAGGAAAAACTCACACATACTCCTGTCAGAAGAGAAAGAATACTATATTTAGAACTAGGTTCCAAGGCCTCCATAAACTAAATCAGTGGCATAGCTCTTCTAGCTCTGAAACATGCTATCCAGGTATCCCCTTCAGCATCAACACTATGAGATATTTAAAGAGGACCTAGTATCATTGTCTTGTTGTCTGTTTATTAACAAACCTAGAAGCAATTTCTGGATACAATCCACAGAAAACAAACAACAACCAAAAAATAGGTCCAGGGATATAGTTTAATAGGCTGGAACACATGGAGTTAATCTCTGGCACTCCTGAGAGAGATCACATGCACTGATGTACTAAGATTCAAGTAGCCCCTTAAATATCACCAGATGTGTAATAAAACAAAACTTAGAAGTGTTAAACCTAGCTATTTTAGAGAAAATATTAGAAAGGCAAGAAAAGAGCTTTGCCCCCTGGCTTACAGTTAATAGGATGAAATGTTAATGCACGCAACCCCACCACCCCCTCACCAAGAGGGCACTTCTCATCAGACCTACTTGCCTGTCTTTCTGGGAAATCCACTGTGGTTCCTTTTCCTGTTCTCCTACCACCAGGCTCTATCCAGCATCAACCATTATGTTCTACAAATTTCCATAGAGTGTTTTACAAAGATCTAAGTATCCACAGAGGCTATGAGTGAAATAGGCAATACCTTTCAATAAAAAAAAAAAAAGGTTATTACAAATGTGCTTAATAAAATGCAATGGAAGTGCACTTAAAATGTTCCAGCTAAAAGTGAAATGTGGGGGACCTGTTTCATTTTTATTAAGGTTGGATTTATTGCTCTGGTTTATTGGTTTATGTTCTCAGAACTTAATTTGGTCTCTAGGTCGTTTGCTCAAAGGAGAGCAGCTGGGCAGTATGTGTTGGCTCTACCAGCCTCAGGGGCTGTGATATTGGTCTTAACTCACCTGACATGCACCAGCACCTCCCCTTCAAAAAAAAAAACACACTAAAAATAGTTTTTAACTTACTTTCATCTTTTACAAGGTGAGCGATAGATTCGACTGGTATTTCCTACTTTTCCCATCTTCACCCCAACTTCTCTCCATGGCAGGAATTCCCTAAGGAGGCATTACCACTCCTCCTCCCTTCCTTTTGTTGCTGTTTTTGAACGGATGGGGCCAGGCATGCTTTGCTGTGGTGCCTTCACACATTCACTGCAGAGCTTGCATACATGATTGCCAGGGGTTCATTTATATTTTTAAGTTGTGGTGCCTGACCATTTTTCTTCATATAATGCTCTCCACAGGTCACTGAGATTCACTCCCAGCCTCAGATTCTCACATTTTGAGTTGTGGTGCCTATACACATATGGCTGTGCACCAAAGACCATATACTCTATTTCAGGGCTGCAGTCCAAGGCAGTAAGTACACTACAAGGATACATGTAGGCAGCACTGGAGATTGAACACATGGCCTCTTGCTTACAAGACAGGTACATTTTTTTGTTGTTGTTCTTTGGGCCACACCCGGCCCCGACAGGTACATTTTTATCACTAAGTCACAACTTGTACCTTCACCAAGAGGTATATTTTTAGCCATATCTGGAATGAAACCAAGGAACTTACACATGTAAGGAAAAACCTCCTGCCTTCTAACAGGGCATTTTGATTATACATAGAGATTTTCCATGGATTGTTACTACATATACACTTATACAGTTTTATTATAATAAAAGAAAGATATGGGGCTGGGTGGTGGCACTGGAGGTAAGGTGCCTGCCTTGCCTGCGCTAGCCTAGGATGGACCGTGGTTCGATCCCCTGGTTTCCCATATGGTTCCCCAAGTCAGGAGCGACTTCTGAGCGCATAGCCAGGAGTAACCCCTAAGCGTCACTGGGTGTGGCCCAAAACCAAAAAATATATAATATTTTTAATTTAATAGGATTGAAGATATAGTATAGGGTATCAAGCACTTGCCTTGTATGTGGCAAGATCCCCAGCAGATGTATGGTTCTCTGAGTCCAATCAGGAATGACCCCTGAAAACAGAACCAGAAGAAATCCCTGAGTACCCATTGAAACTGATCCATCTTCCATCACAAAATAAAACAAAAATAAAATAAACCATGTGAGGAAAATTAAACAATACTAAAAATAATCATAAAATTTGGCTTCTGG
>PVKC010037890.1:0-12871 GCA_004027635.1 Crocidura indochinensis
TGTACCTATTTTATCATTATAAAGTAATAGAGTTGCAAAATATAAAACTTTCCCAAATTTTGAAATGAAAAACATTCCATTTTCTAAGATATTTTAATTTTATTACTCTTACTTTGATAATAGTCTTTTTCATTTCCACTTATTTAATGCCTTTTTCCGTTGTTCTACAAATGTTGAAGTTGTCCAGTGTGATCTTTCATTTCTGAAAGCTTATTACCTCCACAAATACTTCATTTTTTAAAAATTTGTGACTGTTTTGACATTATCAGTTCTACATGTTTGTTTTTTTGTCATCGAATCATGAATTTCTATTTAAATCCTTGTGAGTTTTTAGAGCACTTTGAGTGGCACCTCATTTTCTACTCTCAACTTTTTCATACTCATGCACTCTGCAGTGGCCTTACCTCAGCAGATCTGTCAAGCAAGTTGTTACATGCCTTGCATAACCAACTTCTCCTCAAGTGCCTAATTCTGTTAACAATGGAGTTTTCTTTCATAAGCTATCCTGAACTTACTTATATGTTGAGCCATATCAACTTTAGAATACTTATTTTAAATCCACTCTTATGCATAATTTTTATTGCTACATACACCACATATTTATAGCATTTACTTCTCATATTTTGGTATGTAAAATATAACTATAAGTAAGAAGGCACTTATGCTAGAACAGAAACAAATGTTTATAATTATAAGAATAATTTTTTGCATATTTAACTATCATTGATTTTTGAAACATGATAATATAAATAAGGTAACATTGTTTTATATTTTAAAAAATAATAAAAGCACACAAATGAGTCTATACTGCTGTATGTCATGGTATGTAATATAGACATTTCTTTATACAAAAGTGTGCCACTTTGGGGACCATGTGGGATGCCAGAGATTAAGTCCTGTTCAGTTGTATGACAGGCAAATGGCCTATGCTATGCTTCTGATGTTAGATGTGCTACTGTATTATTATAGAACCATATAGTATTATTATATATGGTGATTTGTGTCAAGTATATAATTTTGGCAAAAAATTATCATCAGGTAAAATGTTATCAATTAAAGTTGCTAACTCAGTAATCATGTCATAAATACCTTTATTCCTATAGTAAAATCAAATAGTTTATAATTTTACAGTGCCAAGAGAATAAAAAAGTAAGAGAAAAAGAACGTGTAAGAGATAAGTAAAAAAAATATACCTCAGAGGTGTGCAGAAGTGGGGAGAAAGAGAGAGTGAAGTGAAATATCTGTTTCAGAGGCAGGCATAGGGGATGGTGAGAGGAAAATTGGGGATATTGATTACAGGATATGTGTACCGGTAAATGGTGGCATATATTGTATGACTGAAACTCAATCATGGACAATTTTGTAAGCATGGTGTTTTAGATAATAATTAGAATATAAATAACTATAATATAGCATAAATATAAATGACATTTAAAATTCAGTTATTTGGAATTATAGGCTATTTTCCAAGAAAAATTTCCATGTCTTGAGAAGATATTAACAAGTAAATCAAATAAATAAAAACAAGACAAAACAAACAAAAACCTTGGTCCTGGGTCATGAGGGAATGTGATTAATAGAGCAGTAAATATTGCATTACCAAATGCTTATATCTTGACAATTGCCGGACAATAATCATCATTAAAGGAGTCCACAATTAGAGACCCATAATCTCTTATTTCTTCCCATTTAGACAGTGTAGAGAATTCATGAGGAAGAACCCTAAATGTAACAGCTACAGATAATACTTGGCAAGCAGACTGATAAAAACAATTTAATCCATGGCATCACATATGGTCAACTGAGCCCTACTGGACATATTCCTTGACTACAGAGCCAAGAGGAATGCCTGAACACTGCAGGATGTGGCCCTATAACATATTTAAATAATATACTGTATGTTACATTTCTCAAAAAAGATTTATTTTAGCAGATTTACTTATTACTATCTTCAGGAATTTTGACTTGATGTGGGATTTTAGCTAGCACCAATTATTTTATTTTCTCTGTTTAATTTCCTTTTTTTGAGATATCTTGGTTTCCATATGTAAGTTATTTAAAACTGAAACTTATTTATTTCATGATGAGTCATGCATTTACTAAAAATAAATCCAATAAAGAGAAAAGAAGAAAAAGTAGAAAAATAACCCTTTTGGAAGAAATGATTAAAGCACTGATATAAACTATAAAAAGTAATCAATATTTAGAATGTCGGAATTTTTGATAATCAATACACTGAAAGAATCGGCCAAAATAATAAATACATTTAAGGATAAAAATACATCAAATAAAACATCTGGCAGTGAGAATTAAGAAATATTGAAGGGGGGCCCGGGAGATAGCATGGAGGTAAGGCGTTTGCCTTTCATGCAAAAGGTCATCGGTTCGAATCCCGGTGTCCCATATGGTCCCCCGTGCCTGCCAGGAGCAATTTCTGAGCATGGAGCCAGGAGTAACCCCTGAGCACTTCTGGGAGTGACCCAAAAACAAAAACAAAAACAACAACAACAACAAAAAAGAAGTATTGAAGGAAAATTCAAGAATATTATTTTATTATAAGACTTTTTAAGTCTTGTAAATTATTTCATAACTACAAAATTTGTTATAAATCTCTCTCTTACCAAATGTCAGACTAAAATTAATCAACAGAAATATAACTTAAAGGGCTAGAGCTCATGCCTCTAATGTTATATTTTCTTTTTTTAAATAAATCTTTATTTAAGCACCATGATAAAAATATGTTTGGGTTTCAGTTACTAAAATAAAACACCCTCTTCACCAGTGTGACCTTCCCACCACCAATTCCCCCCATCTCCCTCTCCCCACCCCCTGCCTGTATTCGAGTAGTTATTCTACTTTTCTTCACTCATTAACTTTAACTTTGTCATGATAGTTAGCGTAGTTATTTCTCTAACTGCACTCACCACTCTTTGTGGTAAGCTTTGAATCGTGGGCCTTTCCTTACATCCCTCATACCTAATGTCTCTGGGTATTATTAGAATACTGTCATATTTTTCTTAAATCCCAGAGATGCGTGAGACTATTCTGTATTTATCTCTCTTCCTCTGACTCATTTCACTCAGCAAAATAGTTTCCATGCACATCCACGTATAGGAAAATTTCGTGACTTCATCTCTCCTAATGGCTGCACTATACTGCATTGTGTATATGTACGAAAGTCTCTTTAACCACTCATCTGTTGTCAGGAATCTCTTTTTTTTTTTTTCAGATTCTGGCTATTGTAAACAGTGTTTCAAAGAATATAGGTGTGCAGAAGGCATTTTTGTACTGTGTTTTTGTGTTTCTAGGGTATATCCCTAGGAGTGTTATAGCTAGGTGTCATACGGGAGCCGCATTTCTAGTGTTTTGAGGAATCTCCTTTCCAAAAAGGCTGGACTAGACAGCAATCCCTCTAGCAGTGAATGAATGAGAGTTACTTTCTCCCCACATCCCAGACAGCACTGACTGTTCTTGTTCTTTATAATATGTAACAGTCTCTGTCATGTGATATTGTACCTCAAAGTTCAACTTAAATCAGTACATCTCCCCAATATCCCCAAATTTGCTAGAATTATGGGTAGCTTTGGTGATCACTGCAGTGCCAGTAACAAACACACTTAGATGAGAATCATTATGGCCTAGATCCTGGGTTCTCAAAACACTGTTTGGGAGTCACTGTAAATAAAAAGAAAATTATTCAATTCTTACACAATGATTTAAGATATTGTACTTCCAAAATATTTAGAAATTTGATCCATACATGACAAATTATATACATTTACAGGTCTGAAACCTACCTGAAAAAATATATATATTTGCAAGGCAAAAGCCCCTAGGGTTAAGACAGTCTTAAACAATTGTAATAACTGCTTTCTTATTCAAAATGAAAATATAGCAAAAATGCTACCTATGATAATGCTCAGAGTATAAATAAAGCATAATCTTAAGTGTAAATCATATATTTAATAAAAATAAGTTATGGTGTTCTCTTATAATATTTATAAATGTTAGAAATGACTACAAAGAGGAGCTGGAGGAGTGGCTCAAGTGGTAGGGAGTTTGCCTTGCAAGCTCTCACCTAGGATGGACTGTGCGCGGTTTGATCTCCCAGTGTCCCATATGGCCCCACAAGCCAGGAGCAATTTCTGAGCACATAGCCAGGAGTAACATCTGAATGTCAACCGGTGTTGCCCCCAAACTGAAAAGAAATGATTACAGAGATTACAGGAATGCTTTCTATTGCAAAATTAAAGGTATTGAAAGCAGCTTGATAATAGATTATGCATGCTATATATTTATTATCATCTGAATTCCAAAATTCAGAAAGTTGGTGAATTCTGACACCAGAGCGGTGATGCAACTGTAGGGCATTTGCTTTGCATACTCTAAACTAGGATGGACCTGGTTCGATCCCCCAGAGTCCCAGCGTTCACCAGTCTTTGTGGTGAGCTTCAAATTGTGAGCTGGCCCTTCTGTCCCTTCCAGCCTTTAACTCTATTGTCTCTGGGCCTAATTACAGTAGTGTCTTTAATTTATCTTAAAACCCATAAATGAGTGAGACCATTCTGTGTCTATTTTTCCCTCTTACTTATTTCACTCAGCATAATAGATTCCATGTACACCCATGTAAAGGAAAATTTCATGACTTCACCTCTCCTGATGGCTGCATAATATTCTTTTGTGTATATGTACTACAGTTTCTTTAGCCATTCATTTGAATGGCTAAAGAGGTGGGGTGTTTGCTTTGTATGTGGCTCCCCAAGACCAACACGTGCTTAATCCCCTGAGACTGCCAGGAGAGATTTTTGAGCACAGAGCAAGGAGTAAACCCTGACTGCTGCTGGGTATGACCCAAAATCCAAATAAACAAACAAATAAATAAACTAACGTTAAAAAAGAAAATAAATTGAGAACAGGTATTGTCTGACAAAAAATTAGATAGTCAGGTATACATTATAGCCAAATGAGATTTTTGAATATTGTAGTGGCTGGAATGGAATAATATTAAAACAATTAGCAATATCAGATCACTTTACTACTCATTAAAGGCTTCTATGAAAATCTTGGCTTTGATGAGATAGTATAATATATAGGACAGTTATCTTGTGTGCAACCAACTTGATTTCTAATCTTGAATCCTATACAAGTGGTGGAACTACTCATAACACTAGAAGAATGCCCAGAGCACAAATAACTGTTGGCCCCTCAAAACAAACAGAAAGCTTAAAAAAATCTATAGATAATAATAAAGTATTACATTAAAGCATAGATTTAATAGTGATAAAAGGGACTGTGACCACAATATAATTTGAGCAATGACTAGATGGATATGTGAACTGCATGTGATGACATTTATAGATTATTCGGATGGTTATTACTTCTTAAGAGATGAACCCTCATGAAGATTAGTGTCCTTATAAAAATCACTCTACTTTGCCCTTCACCTCAGAAAACATTTGATAGCACAATGAGAAGGTAGTTGTCTGTGAATGAGAAAACTGACTTAATAGACATAGGATCTACCTGGTTATTGACTTCTAACCTCCATAATTGTGAAAAATGATTGTTGATTATGGGGCACCAAGTCTATAAAACTAATGCAGGAGCACTTATTAAAACAGATAACAAAAAGGGCAGTGTAGAAGGAAATTTACTAACTATACAATATAGAAAGAATTACTTCCCTTTATGGGGATGACAGAGTTTCAAACGTTTTTGTCAGATTCATTTTATGAATGGCAGAGTGTTAAAGTTTTTAAGTATGAGAGTACAATGACATTATTAAAATATAGTTGATGGAGCAGAGGCAATAGTCCATGTTTTATGGCAAATGCCTTACTTGTGGGGTACCCAAGTTTGATGCTGTGCTCACATCATCCCTGGACATCTTAGGTGTGTTCCTAAAGGAATTCACATCATCACTAGATGCTACTTTGGAGTTCTCTGAGAATTTCTGGAAGAGATCAAAAGAGACTTATGTGACCCTTCCTACAAAAAATGGAGGTAAGAATAAAATTAATTCATACATAAAACATCTCAATTAATATTTTGAACAGACCTAGGTTCTTAAGTGAAGGACTCAAAGTTGGTGGTTTAAAATTGTTGGCTATGATATATAATTGTAGCTGAAGAGGCAAATGAGTTTTTTTAAGAAAGACCTAGTTGAGTGTAAAACCAGATATAATTGAATCCATTTATTTAAAGGTGGCAGAGACCTTAGCAAGTTAGCAAAGTGTATCTTAATACAACTGATCGGGCAATAAAGCCAAATTGCATTAAATTTGTGAACTAAATCATAGATCAATTGCATTATGATGTTTGATTAACATTTTTTAAACAATAGCTCTTTAAAGTAGTACAAAACTTTATTCAAGATACATCTGCAAAAATCACTATTTATAATTTTTTTTCTGAAATACAAGACTCCTACTGATGAAAAAAGTAATCATGCTTCAATGACAGTAAGTACTTATTTCTAAGTATATTCTGAGACAGAGTAAAATGTAAAAAGCTGCTGCCTTTTGAGTTCTATCATAAGTTCAATTGCAGAATTATAGGTAGAATTATTTAATTTGGTACTATCTGAAACTAAAATTGATTTCATATGATACTTTGCAATGTGTATAGAAATACATCTTTTTCAAGGTGTTAATAGAAAAATAGTTTTAACAAAATACAATATATTTTTAAATCTGAAAGGAAGGTTTCTAAGCCTGTCAGTATTCTGGATGTTCTGTTTCCTGGATATGTAAGCTGCACTCCAATGTCTGCCCATTCATTAATTAGATGCTAGCAGTCTCCTCCATTAAATTAGTTATGATGAACAAGGTAATTGGCTCATATCTCCTTGCAGGTGAATATTGCTCCAGTTTATATTTCTTTTTTTTTTTTTTTTAGTTTTATAGGCAGAAAACATGAATAAATTTTGTTTTACACAGTCTGAGAGCAACAAATCTTACTGTAAAACACAAGAGCAATATTATATACATTCCTTTACTGATTTTTTAAAAATTGTGTCAATATCTTTAGTTAACTCTTACAATCTGGGGAACTGTTTTCTCCAATCACCTCTGCAATGTTTTCTTATGTAAAAGACATTGAAATTAACATCATGAAACTCAAATGACTAGCCTAAGAAATGCACCTGATGTTTTCATTCTAAATTTTGTTATGTGTCTTAGATGGACTTACTTTATTCATATCATAAAAAATTGAATTCTGTAGTTTACTCTTACTAGATTATCTTGTTTCACTTAACATTTTTATTTTACTAACTATAAAATATTTCTAGGTTTTTTTTTTTTGTTTGTTTTTGTTTTTTGGGCCACACCTGGTGACGCTCAGGGGTTACTCCTGGTTATTCGCTCAGAAGTCGCTCCTGGCATGCACAGGGGGCCATATGGGGAAACGGGGGATCGAACCGCAGTCCATCCTAGGTTAGCACAGGCAAGGTAGGTACCTTATCTCCAGCGCCACCGCCCGGCCCCCTAAAATATAAAATATTTCTATCTCTAATGTGATATTTCATATTGCATCTATAGAAAAATATAGACTCATACTATAAAAGTTGAAGAAAAGAGATAAATAGAAACATTCTGCTCCAGTTTATCTTCTGCATTTTTCCAAAATATTCTAACTCTAAAATATATTTCAGAATATATTCAAATATAAATACTTATTAACAATTTAATATTAAAATCGGAAGTTCAATAACTGAAATTCATGTAAATAGAAAATTTTATTTTCTGCTTATATCTATTGTTGCTTAAAATCTATTTAGTGTTACCTAGAAATGGAATTAACTTTTATTTTTTTCATTATAAAGTCATTAAATACAGATCCTTTTGTTTTGTTTTTGGAAAGGGAATTCATTCAGAAAATGGATAGAATGCATAAAAATATAGTTGATTCATTGTGTGTTATGCATAAAAATAGTACGTAGCATTATAGAGTTATTCTATTAAAACACGATTATTTCAATCTTATTTTAAGCTTTTAAATATTGGTTTTAAATTATTTTTATCTAAATTAAATTTATATTACAAAGTTGAATACTTGCTTCACTTTATTTGAACAAGAAAATTCATTCTAGATAAAAGCAATAAAAGAAAGACTAGGGTGCTTTTCTTGCACATGGCTAATCCTGGTTCAGTTTTTACCAAGATATTGTCTTCCATATCATTTCCTGAGTGATCTCTGAGCACAGGACCATGAGTAGACCATGAGAACCTCTGGGTGTATCTCCGAAACAAAAACAAAAACAAACAAACAAAAAAGAAATCTTAACCTGTGCCAGATCTAGAACCTTATTTTAAATGTCAAGATCAACACGTGAAAGGTTAAATTAAAAAGAAATAAAAGTCCTCAGCAATTTTAATTAATTAATATATATATATATATATTTGCTTTTTGGGCCATAGCCATTGACACTAAGGGGTTACTCCTGGCTTGTGGAACCATTTGGAACACTAGATATTGAACCACAATTTATCTTAGGTTAGTGCGTGCAAGGCAAATGCCCTACCACTTGCGCCACCGCTCCAGTCCCATCCTTAGTAATTTTAAATTTCAACTGACAAAACAGAATATACGCTTACATTTTATTCTAGGAATTCTTTTCTAATATTACTCTAAAATTAAATACATACATAGTAATAGTTTCAACATATAATTAAAACATAAAGCATATTTAAATGTGCATTGAAAATATTTTAATTATAAATTAAGTTGAAATTCAAAAAGACATGGTATTGAACACAGCAAAATTCTGAAATGGTTCTAATTTTAAAATCATTGTTTTAAAACAGACGTTTTTTAGTTTAATATTTGAAAATAATGTTATTCCTGATTCAAAGTAAATAACATTTTGTTTTAATTGAATAAAAACAATAAAGTAGCATTTATGAGCCTGAATATTTGTGTGTGCTTGTGCCTATAATTACTTGACTACTAGAAAATAAATATTATTCACACTTCATTTAAATTAACAGTACTAAATTTGTTTCTGCTGTTAACTCTTCACACCTGTTTTTGATTTTTCTAGGAATGTATTGGATTTACTTCTAAGTAAAGACTGTGCCCATTTGTAAATATATGGAGTCATTTTTAAGAAAAAATATAGATCTTGGGAAGTTAATATGTATTAAACTAGAAAACTAAATCTAGAACATGACCCTGGAAATCATTGAAGATCATGGATAGTCTATAATATTCATGTAATATTTGCACATTTTCCAGAGGATCTTTAATATATCTCAACTAATTTTAAGAAAAAATGGTTATAAGAGGGTTTAAATATACTTTTGCATCAACAGGCTAGACTTTGGCAGAGAAATAAACAAGGCTTTAATAATAATTGGAATTTATAACCACTAAGCAATATCTTCACATGATTTTTTTCTCCAAAGTATTGTTTAAATAAATAAACAAGATGTTTAAATAAAGAAAAAAATGTTAAAAGAATAAAACCCCTTTTCAATGAAAAAACAAAACAAAACAAATGTTGCTATTAGTTCAATGACTAAAGTTTTCCAAGATATATTAAAGTCTCTAAGTTGATGCTCATGTTATTTTCTAGAATAATTTGATTTTGAGAAATCTAGTATGGAAGAATAGTCTGACTTCAAGATTTTTTGTGTTTAATATTGTTACACAGCAAATCTAAAAAAATTAATTTGTGTCATATGATACTTTAAAAGGGACATGAATCAAGTTATTTCTCATGTTTCCTTTCTCTTATAAAAATGTTAAGCTAAAAGTTTATGCCATCTGATATTAGTATGGTTGCACTGACCTTTTTAAGGGCATTATTTGCTTGAAGGATTGTACTCCACCTTTGACTTTGAGTTTGTTTTTCTCTGTATATATTAAACGTGTTTTGAATAAGCAGAAAAATGGTGGATTCAACTTTCTGATCAATTTACCCCTTTATGTGTCTTAACTGGTACTTTATTCTATTAATATTGGGAGAGATTATTGTCATACAATTTTGTGTCATTTTTTGTAGCAGTTCGGTGTATTTGAAAGTTCAGTTTTACCTTAAAGTAAACCCTACATTTCTTCTTTTTAATATTGGCTTATTGTCTGTAAAGTTCCCAAGGTTTTTGTTTTTCCATGAAGGAATGTATCCTTTCAAATCTGAATGAAAGTCTGACTGGGTAAAATATTCCTGGTGAGACATTCATTTCATTGAGTATTTTGCTAAATCTGACCACTTTCTTTTGGCCCGGGATGCAGCTTGTGATAAATTTATTGTAACTCTTAAGGATTCTTCTTTGTATATAATTTTCCTCTTTGATCTTGCTGCTTGCAGTATTTTCTATCCGTGATTTAAATCACTGTGCCTACGATTCTTTTATGAGAGCAACTTGCAATGCTTTTATTTGAGTCTTTTTTGCTGGTACTCTTCAGGAATCTAGGATGTGGGTGCAAGTACTATTCAGGTCTAAAACGGTCTCAGTAATTATATATTTGACTGTTACTTCTTTATTGTTTTTTTTCTTTTTTCCTCTTTTGGGCCACAATGTTTCTTATGTTGTTCCTGTTGAATTTATTCGAAAGGCCCAGTATTGTCTGTTCACTTCTTTGAAGATTTAGTTCATCTTCTGATCATTTATATTGTCTCCTTTTCATCTTATTTTATTGTATGCAAATGTTATGCAGCTCATCTTCCAGATCACCGATTCTGTCCTCAGCAGCTATTACTCTGCTAGTGAAGACTACCATTGAGTTCTTCATTTAGCCCACCAAGATTTACAGTTCTGTTAATTCAGTTTGATGTTTTCTTTTTTATACTTCATATCCCTCTGTGTCTAGTATTAGCTTTCCATTTTGCTCATTCCATGGTTTCTTTGATTTTTTTGAACATACTCTACATTCCCTCTGTAATGGCCTTGTCAGAGAGACTATCTTGGTGCCTAAAAATATCTATGTCTTCTGAACTACTATTTTTATTCACTAAGCATGTTTCCCCCCATGTTATTTTCCCACTGTGACCTGAGCAGTGTTGTGGTGTTTTCCATGCATTGTACTCAGTCTCTTTGAGTAGAAAAAACATGGGTGGTCTAGGAGCTGAGTGGATTAGATGTACTCTCTTGCAGCATGTTTTGATCAACTCTTAATAGTGTTGGCAGCAGTGGCAGTGGTCATGAGCCTACTCCCATGTTGGCATACCCTTTCCTTAGTTTTGATTGACATATTGGCTATGGTGGGTTGCTTTGTGTCCTTCTCTAATGAGATGGAGACTCAAGAACTACTTACCTGTGGAAGTGTCCCTCTACAGAGTGGCATGATGAATTGGGTGTAGAGGTTATGCATTGGTTCCTTTTCTTCAGTGACAGAGATAGGCAGGGGTCTGCTCTACTGTGAGCGTGTCATTAATCTTTTTTGTTAGCCAAAATTTAGGGACAGGCTTAGGTCTCTATATTTACTGTTCAAATATTTGATGTAAAATCATATAATATTCAGAATTTTATTCAAATTTTTATACAGGCACTGTATTTATATCAGTGTTGGGTTTTCAAGGGAATCATAATTAAAGGGATGAAAATTTAGGATGAAGAATATTTCACTAATAAGATTTTAAAGCACTCTATTGTGGATGGCTTAAGACTTGTAGAAAAACCACGCAAAATTAGAAATCTTTGAAAGTTCGTTAACAAAGGTAATAAAGAGTTCATATCTACATGTTTTGTTTTATTTTGTTTTTGTTTTGGGGCCTCACCCTGTGATGCTCAGAAATCGCTCCTTACTCAGGGGACCAATTAGAAAACCTGAGATTGAACTCACAAGGCAAAAGCCCTACTGTTGTGCTATCACTCTGGCCCCATACTTACATGTTTTTAAGTTGTCTACATGCCTGAAAAAAAGCTTCCAATGCCTTATACATTTATCAGATATAGAGGTTGGACAATCTAAAAATGAGTTTTTAAACAGGAAAAGAATCTTGTGATATAAAGCAACACATAGATAATATAAAACATAAGGGAGAAATTATAAAATGTGACATGTGGATGGAGAACATTGTGGCTGGATATGAGATGATCACATGTTATGAATTTCCCTTTCGAAGTCACAGGATAGACTTCAAAGCAAGCAAAGATTTGATATACATTATTAAAATATTTATGGGTAACACTTATAACGTCAAAATAATAATGGGTAATATTTTATTTATTTTGTTATTTTTCTATCAAATTTTACATTTTACTCTTCATTTCTGAATCATAAAGGGATGTGTATATCAGGATTAAATCACACTTCTAAACAAATATGTGCCCAATTAGGGGAAGCAAAATAATTCAAAGAGCTACTAGTAGACTTGAAGCCATAAATAGCGATATAATAGTAGAGGGAGACTTCAACATTGCCTTGTCATCTCTAACAACCAGATTGAAACAAGAGCATATTAGCTTTGAATAAGTTATTGATATATTTTCTTGGGGGCTGGGCGGTGGTGCTGGAGGTAAGGTGCCTGCCTTGCCTTGTGCTAATCTAGGACGGACTGCAGTTTGATCCCCCGGTTCCCCATATGGTCCCCTGTGCCTGCCAGGAGCGACTTCTGAGCGCATAGCCAGGAGTAACCCCTGAGCATCACCGGGTGTGGCCCAAAAAACCAAAAAAAAGAGGATATTTTCTTAGTGTATATATATGCATATGATATTAACATATTAGCATATCCATATATACACTATAGGACTTTTCATATTCAGAAATTTGGATACACAATGCACATTGGATATTCTCCAAGTTAGACTACATCATTCTAGGCCATAAAAGATACTTTCATAAAATCAAGAAGATAGAAATTGTAGGGGCCCGGGAGATAGCATGGAGGTAAGGCGTTTGCCTTTCATGCAAAAGGTCATCGGTT
>PVKC010037891.1:0-12889 GCA_004027635.1 Crocidura indochinensis
TGCACTTCCCACGCACCAACCACCACCATGGATATAAAATATGCCTCTTCTGAGTGTCTTGGTCTTCTGCTTTGGCACATAGACACGGACAGGGATGTTGTGGAAAGTGGTATCCACCACTGTGACATTTTCATCAGAAGTGGGTGGGGTCTCCGTAAAACTCATAAGGAACATGATACTGGTCATGAAATGGCTGATTCCCAATAGCTCAGCAAATTGCACCTAAGAAGAGAAACAAGAACAGAGTGGGCTATGAGCCTTAGGGCAATCATGTACAGGCATAGTTTAGCGAGACATCCCAATAGCTTGGACCCTGCAGAAGGCCCAGAGCCCAGAGTTTAGCACAACAGTTGACTTACAGTATTAAAGGTTATGACCAGTTGACAAACTCTTCCTCCTTTAAGTCCAAAGTAAAACCAAAGTCCCTCTTATAAATAAGTTTAAACTCGGGTAGGAGAATAGGACCAATAGTCAGTTTTAATGTATCATTCTGGGGCTCAAGGACACAGAAATGGAAGACTACAGTGGTCTCCTGACATACTGCAGTTGATGTATAAGAAGAGAGATATATCTCCAGCAGCCAGTGATTCTGAGAGTATTCCTAAAGGGATGAAAGGCAACTGCCAGAGATTAAGGGAAAGAAGTAATCCCTTTCTTGTACAATCTTTGATAGGACCAAGACAAAGCTTTGAAAAATCCTTTGTGCTGCTGTCAACTCCAGAGCCAGCCCAAATTGAACAGGTCTGCTGAGGCTGTGCACCAGAGATACCTCCTTATAAGTTCCTGAGCTATAGCACTAACAGAGACATGTGACAATTCTCCACATCATGTCTCCATTAATATGCATAAGTAGATGTATTTCAGGGGTTTTCCTCAGTTATGTGTGCTGCATGTTGCACTGTTTGTATTGATTTCTATTGGAACCTTCCTGTTCCTGAAGTACCTGGCAAATGGGACTCCCTAGACAAATTGCTCTGGAGATTCTCCAGAGAATCTTTGGAGATTTGGAATTTTGGAGACATCACTCCAGACATGGAGAAGGATAGCACCAAGAAGTGTGCCATATCCCGTGATCAGAGATAACTCTCAAGCTTGATTCAGGTCTTCCCTCCTCAATCACAGAGTTCAAGTAAAAGGTATTATCTATCAATCTTACAAGACACTTTTATTACACACTCTGATGTTTCTGAGACATTCCTAATGCCAATATTTATATTGAGCTTCTTACTGATTCTTCATGCTCTCCTTGCAATCCTTCTGCTAAGTCCCTGGACCTGCTACCCAACACTTATCCCATTTTCTCTTGTCCTAACTAGGCATTATTAGAATGAAATAAAGTATCTCTGGTCATCAGCTGGGACATGTTCTTTATGTCATCTGCTGAGGGGTCCTTGCTGGTTGACTGGGTCATCACATCGGGCACACCAAGATAGAATTGCTGCATTTGGTGGGTCCCCATAAAAAGAGGTGAGTGGGATAACCAATTTTCCAGGGTATTCGGGAGTTAGAATCCTAACCCTATTCTCACATTAAAATGGGACTAAAACAGGGCTGTACCAAGCTTTCTCAACAACTCTCATGAAAAACAGAATGTGCCAAGCTCTTTATTGACTCGATTCAGCATTTTTTGAGCAGAACTAGAGTTCTTATTACCTAGGATCAGCTCCAGCCCTGCTTTAAAATTGTCTCTGAAATTGATCCCTGGTTCCCTGACCATAGTGACCAAATTTTGGAAAAGCGTTAAGGACAATGTTTACAGGACATTTAAGGGGGAGGGTTAGATTTCCCTTCAAATATTCGTGGCATGGGAAATTACTGTGTCCATATGTTGGTTTTGGAATATAACACTGGAGTGGAGGATACTAGATATAATATGAAAGAAAAAGTTGAGTAAATGGCTCTCTAATGGAATTAAAGATGAAACAGATAAAGTTCCTCCTGCTGTAACCTTTAAGAGGAATAAAGTCAAAATAGACAAACAGAAAATTAGTCCCTCAGCTCTTCTGGTGTCCATGTACTGAAAAAGACAGGTGCCTTCCCAGTATAGACATATTCTCTGTTTAAAATTCTTCCCAGGACTAGAAATTTACCACTTACTACTGGCATCTCCAGAGACCTCCATCTCCTCTGTATATCTCAACCTTCAATCCATCAGATAAGGACTTTATAAAGGACAAATCAGCTTCATATCCTTTTCCTCTTCTATCTGGAGGAATATCAGCCTTCATCTTATAAAAGCTTAAAAATGTAGTCATTCTATCATTTAAAATAGGTCTGTGCTTCATATGGGGCTAAATTTCCATACTCTAATTAATACCTTACAGGGTAGAGTGAAGACACATCTTGGACTCCCCAGGATTTCATTGTGGTTGCTAGGACCTGCCTAAAGTCCTTGTCAATACATACAATGGAAAATGTGTTCAGTGATAAGACAAAGACAAAACTTCATGTCCTAGGTCATTCTGGGAGAAAATTTTCAGGGATCAAATTGATTTGCAAGATAGCAACAGAAAAGGGAAATGGCAAGTTACCTTGCTTTGTGCTATTTTTTTTTGTTTGTTTGTTTTTGAGTCACACCCGGCAGTGCTCAGGGGTTACTCCTGGCTCCATGCTCAGAAATTGCTCCTGGCAGGCACGGGGGACCATATGGGGCACCGGGATTCAAACCGATGACCTTTTGCATGAAATTCAAACACCTTACCTCCATGCTATCTCCCGGGCCACAGCTTTGTGCTATTTTTGATCATGCCTTTGAGGCAACTTTGTGGGCTTGGGAGAAGTTTGATGCAGACACTGGTGAAGGGGGTGTACTTTTAATGACTGAAACCCATCTACAAACATGTTTGTAATGATGGTGCTTAACGAAAAATATTACAAAAAATAAAGGCAATTCTACAAAAACATTTCATAAGATCTCCAAGCTATATGGCAGAGCTTTTGAGGAGACTGACAAATGTAATTCAGAAGCAAGTTAAGTCTAAAGAGAATCAGCAACACCTGTTGAAACAATTGGCCTTTGAAAATGCTAAGAGGATTAACAGGTTCTCTTTGCCTGGGGTTTCAGGCTACTGTGTAATACCATCTTGTGCTCCTTCACAACAAAATAGAAAAGATGCCCCAACAAAATTTTGCTCCTCTCTCCAGGAGCAAAATCTGAAGATGACAATTCTGAAAATAATGCAAATGCCTTTGTGCTTTCATCAGTCACCATAATGTAAATGCCTTTGTGCTTTAGCACCCGAGCAGCTACTGATTCTGCTACTGCCAATTCTCTCACTACCTGCATTACAGTCTCTACAGCTGAACAGTCAACTGTTTCCCTCTTCAGGGTAAGTGAGAGCTGGGAATGGTGAAAATCACCATTTTACATAGCTACAGTTTGGAAGTTGAGAAACTGATGTGTTAAGGATTAGAGTCCCAAAGGCTTTGTAAATGTAGGCTGGGAACATCAGGAAAAGTAAAAGTGGTAATGTCTTACTGACTTAGGTTTTACAGTGATTTAGCCATAATTTGCTGGTTTTCGTACCAGAGGAGCTCTTTTTATGCTCCTCTAAGAAACAGCCTAGGAGCACATTGTGAAGGTCAGGAAACACCGGGCAGTCTCAATTGGCTGACAGAGCTTATTTTTCATGGAGATGTCTAAATTTCTTGTCCAGCCTTAGCTTCCCTCCTGACATTTTTAGGAGGTTAGAGAAATATCAAATCTAATGTGTGTATATGTGTGGTATGTAAATGTGTATATGCATATATGTGTGGGGAAAACACATGTGTTTGTTGTCTGAACTTCTGGAATACTGAAATGTTGGATTCAGGTTGAAGTATGAAGTAGAAAATTTTAGACCTGCACCAATTGCATTAGCATTAGAGAATGTCTATTTTACTTCATTTGGGTGTTTGTAATTATTATTCTTTACTTGTCACTGCTCACCTACCAAATGTGGGAGTTGGTTGGAGACTATCTTGAGGGAAGGTAAATGTTAATGAGGACAGCAGGAGGAACTATGAAGACAAGACATTGAGAATGTTTAGTAACTCAGTCCTGAAGTAATTAATCCCTCTGGAGAAGAGGCTAAACAGATCTTGAAAAAGAGGACACCAAAGGACTCCTGGTTTTAGACTTTTCTACCCACCCATCCCAAGGGAATTATTCAGCCCAAGGAATTTATTGACTCTTTATTAGAATATTCAAAAATAATGAGGTCACTTTAACTATCAATCTGCAAGGAGCATCCCCTTTAACTTTAATGGTTTTTAAAAATGGAAACTTGTCTAGCAAAATTTTCAAATTACGATGATACCTTTTTTTAGACTATATTCCTAGTTATTTTGTATAATTCTGAGGAATGCATGCTCTTTCAATGGTAATTTTATTTCATGTCAGTTTTGTCATCAGGTATTAAAATTAATTTGACCTTAAGAAAACTTGACCTACATGTGTGAAATCCTTACTGTTTCATCTTAGTATTTTAAACCTTTTAATATCAAAGATTTATTGACAATATTCTTTTATTTTTTATTTTATTTTATTTTGTTTTTTTGGACACACCCGGTGATGATCAGGGATTACTCCTGGCTATGTGCTCAAAAATTGCTCCTGGCTTGGGAGACCATATTGGATGCAGGGAATCAAACCCAGGTTCATCCTCAGTCAGCCATATGCAAGGCTAATGTCCTACTGCTGTGCTATTCCTCCAGACCCTCTATTGACAATATTCTTAAAGATAAGTATGTCTACCTAATTTGCAACATGAAGCAAACTTTTATTGTCAAATGCAATGAATCATTGGTATTCATGGAACTGATTTAATGTTTTTGCTCAAAGAAATCTTAAAAGTCTTAATGAGTGCTATAAAACACAATTTTGCCATGCTAGTTGTAAGAATGTCTAACAACTTGTTTTCAAATTTCTTGAGAGATCAAACTCAAGCTCAGTAAGATAAAAGGTTAAGCCTGTGGTGTGTGGCAATAAAAAAATGTAGATTTGTATTTTAAACAAGAAAGATAATGAATGGAAATATGTTTATTAGAAAACAAAGGAAATTCTGTTAAATTGAAATGAAGAGTTAATTAAAGGAATGTGTAGCGTTTTGAGGGCTGTATTCTAAAGGAAGAAACTGTATAGTCAGACTAGACTGTTATGAGGATATTTTTAAATTATATCTTCAGAGTAGTTCTAATACTTTTTGGTAAGGTCAGTAGAAAAGGATCTTAGATGTTACAGACTCAGATCACAGTACTCTTAGAAAATTAGACACTTAAAAAATTATGGGATAGGGCCCAGAGAGATAGCACAGCGGTGTTTGCCTTGCAAGCAACCGATCCAGGACCAAAGGTGGTTGGTTCAAATCCTGGTGTCCCATATTGTCCCCCGTGCCTGCCAGGAGCTATTTCTGAGCAGACAGCCAGGAGTAATCCCTGAGTGCTGCTGGGTGTGACCCAAAAGCCAAAAAAGAAATTATGATATAAAAATATTCCTTATAGATTTAATATTGCTAGTTAAACTGTATTGATTTTAACAGTACTTTTTCTCTATGGCCCATGATAAACAACTAAACTGCATCTATGGAAGAATGGAGACAGGTTTTTCTCAATATCTTTTATATATTTAATACTTTATTGCAATATTCTTGTTTGCATAGATCCAGTAAAATGAGATATTTTTCTGAAAAAACGGTAAAGGGGTTTCTATCTATTAGCAGAGTAACATAACCTCTGTTTACTAAAATGAAAATAGCATAATTTACATACTTCGCTACCTCAGTAGAAACCTACTGACCCCAAAATTCTAATGTTGCAGGTAGGTCTTTACATAACCCCAAACATTTGTCATATTGGTTTGACTTAAGCTTCAGATACTCTGAGACAGGCCTTAAATACTAAATGTGGGTTCCATTGAGGGCTTCTAATCGACCCTGGGTCAGGTTTTGGGCACTCTGGCAATGACATGGAATAGCCGAAGAGCTCAAATACATTGATTAATGGGATAACATCTTAAAGTGACCATCATTGACACTTGAAGAAAATAGAAGAAGTGGAGCCTCTATCTCTATCCTAGAAGGGCCCTCTGAGATTAGAAAATCTAAAAAACTAACTTGAGGCCTGCCATTAAAAAATATGGACAAAAGAGAGGGAAGAATTAAGACAGATTAAAAGCCACAATAGTGATGAGCATATTGCTTAGAAAGAAGGACAAGGACAAGGACATGGATGTCTTTTTAGTATGGATAGGAAAAATGAGATACACAAGAGACTGGATGTTTATAGAGATTATTTTTTGCTTCTGAATGGGATCCTTTCTGGTAAAGCAATTAGAGATTAGTAAGATCCCAACCAAAATAACTTTTTTAAAATTACTTTATTAAACACCCTGATTACAAGGTTGTTAATAATACAGAGCCTACTCAAGTTCCTGGAGTCACACCCATTTCATGTTTTAATAAGGTATGACTAATTTTACATTAGATTGTAACTAGATGTTTTATTATTCCTCTACAGGCCCAGAAAATAGTTTTTATACCAAAACTTCCCTTAAATAAAGCATAGTATTTTTCCAATCTTACAATTAACAACAAACTGTCTTTATTAAAAGTGCAGCTTTTTTTTTATATAAATGCAGTAAAAAGTAGGAGATAACTTATAACCTTAGACTTGGTTACATTAATCCAAGGTAGCCTTTCCCAGGAAGGAGAATTTTTTATAGACACCATTCCAGAGTTTGAAAAGGACAGAACAAATAGGGATACCATCTCCTCATGATCAGTGGTTATACTAAGGCTTGAATCCAGGCCTTCTCTACCTTCATGCAGAGAGCTCTGGTTAAGGGTATTACCTATGAACTTCACATTTATTCCCACTGTGAAGCTTCTGAGACGTTCCTAAACTCCAAAGTTTAGGAATGCTTATCTTCTCCCTGACGGTCCTTCTACTCTATCCCTGGCCCTGCCACCCTGCATGAATCTAACATCTCTTGCCCTACATAAGCATTATTAGAATAGAATAAAGTATCTCTGGTCATCAGCCTGGAACCTGTTCTTTCCATGTCATAAACTGGGGATCCAGGTTGAACACATGGAGCAGGGAGAGAATTTCGTAAGTTGATCATTGCTTGTCAACTGGATCCATATAGTTTTCCCTGGGACCTTTTAGTGTGGGCAGACTGCAATGTCTGTCAGCCAGGCTTGTTTTCCACGGCCTGTGCTGCTAAACCTGTTTCCTCACAACTCACTGATTCCAAGAGCCCAGTGTCCTTTTGGTATTCTCACTGATTCTGAGAGAGGTGCCCTAAAGAGAGACAACAGAAGGTGTGAGGCCAAGGGCACAAATGCTACCTTAGGGCCAAGGTCTGAGATTGGTTCCCATGACCAGTGCCTCCCAGGTCCTCTCTTCCCCCTCAGCAGTTCTGTCTGACCTGGGCATCATATATTTCCCATCTCCCTTTATTTTTCTCAGTCAGCCTGTTTAGAAAGGTGTCTGTTAAGTAGCCTGTTCATGAATGAGTATCAAAACAGAGTCTATTTAAGTCTATTACTCAAAGTTATATGCTGGTTCCTAGCACTCCCAAGGAGGCTTTCTTCTTTCTTGGTAGCACACCATCTTTTCATATTGAAAATCAAAACTCCTGCACTACTTTCATGGTCTCTCTGTAAGTTTTCTCCAAGAAAGTTAAAAATATGGTTTTCAAAATAGCTGGCAATACTTAAGAGTAAATTTTTCAGGGCTTGAGAGATAATCCAGCTGGTGGGGTTTTTGCTTTACATTCGGCCACCCAGATTCAATTCCTGGCATCCGTATATTTCCTCAAGAGCAGGAAAAACAATTTTACTAAAACATTAAACTGTTATGTACTACAAATAATAAATTCTCCACTTACCAATTTCGATACAGTCTTCAAACATGCTTCCATGCACATCATTGCCCAGGGCTGCTCGGTGTTTGCTGGCAAGGGTGTGTATAGGTACCAGGCACCAAGGACCCCCACAATCAGGAACAAAAGCACTTTTCTGCCCATGATAATTCCTATTTTCCTTCGCAAGAGAGTAGATGCACTTTGGAAAAGGCAATAAACTAAATTTTCATCCAGCTACATTGACCAGTGCCTTCAAGTTACTTAACTTTCAGATTCCAAAGGCACTCTGCCCAGCCTGTCGTCTCATTGGCTGTCATTCCAGAAATGATTACACTTAGCACAAGTACAAAAGAACAACTTTACAGAGCAAACTTCCTGGCACACATGCCAAATTCTCTGGCTGTATTAGGTTGCTAGGTAGTCAATAAATAAACATTTGTTGCACAATGACACAGGGCAAAATACTCATGAGGAAATAGACAGGATGAAAGTATACTGAAGGTGGTGTATTTTTCAAACAATGAGCCTCAAAGTGAGAAAGAGATGACGGATAGTACAAAATATCTGTGAAAGCTTTCATAAGCCAGTGGGTTTGGTTATTCACTTTTATGTCACTTTCACTGCCTTCCACTAATGACATTCTCCGATGAATATTGGGAATCTCAAGAGAATGGCACAACAATCGTGCAGACAGCTAGCAGTTCTTGATTACCTGTCAATAACCCATATTTTAGTGTATTAAAATTCACATTTTATTCTCAACGACATTCTATAAGAGACAAAAAGAGGCCAAAAGAAGCCCAGAAAATTGTTGCAGCTTTTCAGACTGGCCCTGTGGCTGGCATCCCAGGCTCATTCTCATCTCTAATGTCCACACATAGTTTGCCAAAAGCACAGAAAGTGGAGCAGTCAAGTTGGAGACATGCCCTGTTCACTCATTTTGCAGGTGTCCCTCTCAGACCCTCTCCTAGTAGAGGACACTGGACAGTGCTGACCTATGGGGCTGACAGATTCCTGCATCATGGCTAGGCACAGATGGAAGGTCTAGGAACCATTCATGAAGAGGCAAGACCCACACATGATGCTCTACTCCTCTGTGAGCTGACGGTGGTTATTCATCAAGTTTTGATAGTTCTTTTCGTGTGTGTGTGTGTGTGTGTGTGTGTGTGTGTGTGTGAGTAGATTTGATGGGTGTGTGTGTTTGTGTGTGAAGCAAAATGGTTTTAACTGAGCAGAATTTAATTTAAAAGATATGAAGAAACAGAGAGAAAATACATGTTTAAGAGAGCACAGGCTTCTCCAGAGTGGAAAAAGTAAAGGAAGAACAGGAACTTGGAGAGCCAGTGAGCCTGTTTTGTTTATTTGGAATCTGAGGTCCCGGGAGGAGGGCTTTGCCCAGAGGAACCAAATAGTTGTTAGTGAAGAAGTTAGTTAAAGAAGCAGGCTAGTTCCTGTTCTGCACTCCAAAATCTAGGATCAAAGTGTCATATTTCTGTTAAATACCTGTATTTCATTAATTAAGGTAACCTGGCTAATGTGACTGCATATATGTTTAGGGTTACAATTTCACATGTCTTTACAAGCTTCCACCTCACAGTAACTATCAAAGTCTAATATTCCAAAAGATAAAATAATAGTTTTTTTGCCTGGCAATTTTAATAAGTGCTAAAACTAAAACCTTTTCTTCTTGTAGTAATATATACATAGCATTTAACATTTGGGTCACTTTTAGTTGTCTGGAGTACACATGGATTAAAAACATTTACATTACATAATAATTATCAACATATTCTTCAAAAAATTATCAACCTTCCAAACTAAAATCTAGATTCAGTAAGTAAAAAGGCCTTTCGGGAAGCTCAAGGTTCAGCTTTTTACAAGTATCTGACCAGGACCAGAAGGAGTGGGGCAGGCCTATCTATATCCAATACAGGATCCCATGTCATCAGAAAACCTAGACTCTGAGAATCAAAGCCAGCATCCTTAGTCACATGATAGATGATACATTCTGTGTGCCATAAAAAAAATGCTGTATTTATATTATATATATAAAATCTTTCTTGGTTCCAGTCACAGGACATATATACTATATACACAACATATATGCATATATACATATATATACCAATATACCAATTACATATATAATAGGAATGATATAATGTTAGTGATTAACTATTCTAGAAGATTTAAAATATTTCTCTTATATGTAGTTAGCCACTCATTTATTTATTCTATCTCTAGAGATTTGTATATATCTATTTTGCATTTTGAGATGTAAACTAAAATCATGCTGTTGAATTTGATTAGGTATTTTATTCAAGAAAAAATTATTAGTGCTACCGGGCATCCCTTCATATTTAAAATTTGAACTGAAAAATGTTCTCGTGGTTCATTATTCGCAATGATTTTTTCTGTTGTATTTGGACTTTTATCCTTTATTATGATAAAATATGTTTACCCATTACTAAATTCATATAAATTGGAAACAGCTAGTAAGTTTATCATGTTTCTTTCAAATCTCATGATTTGCTCATTGGATTCAACCAAGAAAAGGAGAGAGGAACAGAGAAGAGGAGAGAGAGGGAAAGAGGGAATATTAAAGAGAAACAGATTGAGAGCTAATAAAAAAGGCAGGTAGCAGGTCTGTTATCAGCATTAGTTTCTAAGATAAAGTGCAAATGGGTAAAAGGTAGGGTACACGGTCTAAAGGCAAGCACCTGGTTCCTCATGCAGGTTTCTCGTTCAAACTCACAGAAAAAATACTTTTCTTTGGAACGTCCTGAAATTCTTAAAATAAGGTCTTCAAGGCCAGGACCTAAATTTCAAATAAACATTAATTGAATGCTCTTGTGGAGAATAATACCATGGAGAAAATATTTTGTCACTGAGGACAAAGTTTTAATCCAGAGGATCAAATACTGAGAGTCAGACATGCTGTCTTCTTATGTTGACTTTAGGCCACACCCAGTAATATTCCAGGAATTGGGGGACCCTTCAGGGTGCCATGGGTGAAACCTGGATCCCCTGCGTGCAAGGCCAGAGCTTATCCCTGTACTCTTTTGATCCAGGTCTGTTCTTAGGGACTTTGAAAGATCAAAGCTTTTCAGAGTTCAAAGCTCAGATGCAAATTGCTTTCAGAAGCTAAACTTTGTACTCACATTTTACTAAGAGTTTTTATCATTAATGGGTGTTGGAGCTTATCGAATGCTTTTTCTGCATCTACTGGTATGATCATATTTTTTTATTTTTCCTTTGTTGATATGGTGTATTTTGATTATTGATTTACATATATTAAACCATCCTTGCTATCCTGGAATGAAACTTACTTGGCCATGGTGTATGACCTTCTTGATGAGGTATTGGATCCTATTTGCCAGGATTTTGTTGAGGATCTTTGCATCTGTGTTCATCAGGGATATTTGTGTGTAGTTTTCTTTTCTTTTTTCTTTTTGCAGCATCTGTGATAGGTTTTAGTATCAGGGTAATGTTAACTTCATTAAAAACTATTTGGAAGTTGTTTCTGTTTCTTCACTTTCCCAAAAGAGCCTGAAAAGGATTGATAGTTGTTCTCTTGAAAGGTTTGAAAGAATTCATTAGTAAATCCATTTGGCCTGGGCTTTTGATTTTGGGAAAACTTTTGATTACCATTTTAACTTCCTCAACAGTATTGTTTCTGTTTATACATACTAGATAATCCTGGTTCAACTGTGGAAGATTGTAAAGGTCCAATAATTTACCCATTTCTTTCAGGTTCTCGTGTTTTGTAGCATAGACTTTCTCAAAGAAGTCTCTGATTATCTTTGAATCTTTGTAGTATCTGTAGTGATCTACCATTGTTCATTTCTAATATAATTTATTAAGTTTCTCACTCCCTTTCTTTGTGAATTTTGCTAGTGTTTTATCAATCTTCTTTATTTTTTCAGAAAACCAACTTTTGCTTTTGCCGATCTTTCAGATTGTTTTTTGGATTTCAACTTATTAATTTCTGCTCTAAGCTTTATTAGTTCCTTTGACCTACCTATTTTTGGTTCATTTTGTTAATCATTTTCTAATTTTATAAGCTGTGTCATTAAGCTATTTATATAGGCCCTTTTTTCCTTCCTGATATGTGCTTGCAAAGCTATAAATTTTTCTCTTAGTACTGCTTTTGCTGTATCCCACAAATTCTGATAATTTGTGTCTTTATTTGCATTTGTTTCCTTTCCAGGAATCTTTTGATTTCCTTTTGATATCATGTCTGAACCACTGGTTGTATAATTTCCAGGTTTTAACATTTCTCCTCTGTGTCCCTTTGTAGTTCACTTTTACTTTTAGTGCACTGTGATCTGAGAAGATAGCCAGTACAATTTCTGTTTTCTATCTTCTTGATTTTATGGAGGAATGTTTTATAGACCAGCATGTGATCTATCCTGGAGAATAACACATGTGCATTGGAGAAGAATTGTATATCCAAATTTCTGGGGGTGGAGTGCCACACACACACATATATATATGTATGTATGTATATACTAGTCCACTTTTTTTTAATTTCTCCTTTTTTATTTTTGGGTCACACCTGGTGATACTCAGGTATTACTACTGGCTATTTGCTCAGAAATTGCTCCTGACTTGAGGGACCATATGGGATGTTGGGGATTGAACCCAGGTTGGTCCTGGGTTAGCTGTGTGCAAGGCAAACTCTCTACCACTATGTACTATGGCTCCAGCCCCACATTTCTCTTTCTTAATAATCAAGGGATGTGTACACCAGGAAGACATCACACTCCTAAACATAAATTCACACAAAAAGGAGCTAGCAGAATACTTCAAATAACTGCTGATATACTTGAAGAAAGCCAGCGACAGCAACACAGTAAAATTGAGAGAATACAACAACCACTCTGTCACCTGGTTAATAGATTAACCAGACTAAAACTTAACAAGTATATACTGACTTTTGAAGGAAAAAGTGCAAGAGAGTGGCTTAGTAGATATATAAGGCTTTTTATTCCCAGAAAGCTGGATGTATTACTGCCACAATCTAAAAAATTTGTCAGAAGG
>PVKC010037892.1:0-12869 GCA_004027635.1 Crocidura indochinensis
AAAAAAGATTGTTTTGTGCTTATTATTATTTTTTCCCTCCTGCAGATGCACAGTAAATATTGGAGTCATTCGAAAGGAAAATAGTAAATCTAACTATAGTTTTTATTAGTAATAATATTAGTTATCATCATAACAGTAATGTTAAAAAATGAAACAGAAAAATATGTCACTTAGACTAAGTAGTTTTTTGAATTGCAAAAGCAAAAAACAGTTTCTGAAAAAAAAATTAGGGACAAAGAGGCAACCTATATTCAACTACTCACATAATCACAGAAATTTACAACTTCTGTTTGTTTTGAGGCCACACCAGCAATGCCGAGAGTTTACTTTTGGCTCTGTACTCAAAAAACAATCCTATCAGTGCTCAGGGGTCTATATGGATTACTAGTGTGTCTGATCCCTGACATTCTCTATAGTCAAGGCAAACACACTATATATTGTACTATTGCTCCAGTCCAGAAATGTACATTAAAAATCATTTGTTTTAGGCAATTTACAATTTTGATAAAGGCCAGGTTTTGTCAAAAAAATCAATATTACATTCTGCATCAGAGTGTTTGTTCCCTTCTCCACCATATCCCAACATCCCTTACCTCTCATCTCATCCTACTTTCCCATCACCCCTACAGTGACTATTTCCTATCAAGGACAGGTTCTGTTTCTATTGCATTTGAGTATTTGCTGTTTCTTTATTTTGTTACTTTATATACCAAGTATGAGGAAGAGTGTTTTGTATCTTTCCTTATGACTAATTTCACTCAGTATGATATTTATCAGATCTATCAATGTAGTTTCAAATTTTATTTCATTTATTTTCTTACAGCTGCATAGTATTTTAGTATTAGATGTACCACAATTTCTTTACACACTCATCTGTTCTTGGGCACTTGGACTGTATAGAGATTTTTTCCTATTATAAATGGTGTTACAATGAACATTGGTATAAAAATACCTTTTCTAAGATTGCTTGGGTCCTGAGGTAAATCTAAGAAGCTAAATATCCAGATCCCATAAAAATCAATTCCTGGTTTTCTGGTATTCATATTGTTTTCCAAAGAGATTGGACTACTTGATATTCCCGAAGCTGTGGATGACGGCTTTTTTTTTTTTCATCCTGCCAATAATTTTCTTGTTTGGCACAAGGGTTTACTCCTGGCTCTGTGCTCAGGGATCACTCTTAGCAGTGCTTGGGGGAACATAAGTGATTCTGGAGATAGGGATTGAACCTACGCAAGTCTTTATCCTCTGTACTATCTCTTTATCCCCACAACAAATTATTTTTTTTGCTTCATTTTTTTTTCATTTTTATTTTGACCACAGTGGATTGCAAATCTTTCACAGTAATATATTAGGTACATGGTGACATTGAATCAGGGGCATTTCCACCACCAATGTTGTCCTCCCTTTATCCCTGTTCCCAGCATGCATTCCATATCCCCTTCCTTTGCCCCCAACCCCCACCCCTGGGTTGCTAGTATTAGTGGTCTCTCTGTGTCTAACTTGTTGTAGTATGGGTATAGATTCTGTTGTCATTGGCTTTGGATTTGGTGTTTAAGTCTGATCATTTTTTATTTATACTCAATATTTATATGACTGTTTAGTCTTGGTACCCTCCATTATTTCCCTCAATTTATGAGGCAGAACAAGATAGTTCAAGTTATGTGGTTCTGTTAAAGGAGAGAGAAAGAGGGGGGGCAAAAATCAAACAAGCAAAAAATGGGAGGGGTCCCTTTAGAGGCTATAAACATCAATTTAAGAGAAGAAAGAGAAAAAGGATAATATCTTTATTTAAGAATGATGATTACAAACATGTTTGTAGTTGGGTTACAATTATAAAAAAAGAACACCCCCCCACTTCAGCATTGCAACCTTCCACTACCAATGCTCCCTATTTTCCTCCTCCTACACTCCCTGCCTGTATTCAAGACAGGCATTCTATTTCTCTCATTCACTACCATTACCATAATAGTTGTTTGTGTAGTTAGTTCTTTAACTGCACTCACCAATCTGTGTTAAGCTTCATAGGGTGGACTGGTCCTTCCAGCCTTCAACTCTACTGTCTCTGTGTATTATTGCAATACTTTCTTTTATTATTCATAAATCTCACAAATGAATAAGACTATTCTGTGTATATCTCTCTCCCTCTGACTTACTTCACTCAGCATAATAGTTTCCATGTCCATTCATGTGTAGGAAAATTTCATGACTTCATTTTACCTGATGGCTGCATAGTATTCCATTGTGTATATGTACCAAAGTTTCTTTAGTCACTCATCGGTTGTCAAGCATCTGGGTTGTTTCCATATTCTGGCTATTGTAAATAGCTCTGCAATGAATATAAGTGTGCAGAGGGCATTTTGGTATTTTGTGTGTGTGTGTGTTCCTAAGGTATATCCTGCAACAAAATTTATATTGATCTATACAGTCTGAATACCAATGAACAAGGCACAGACCAAATAGATTGGAGAAGTGAGATTCCCTGGCCAAAAAAGGAAACCCCACTGCAGTGCAAAAAAAGGCTTAAGGATTTCTAAGAAAAAGAGATTTCTAGTGTTTAGAACTTTACTTTAGGTAGTTGAAGTGAGGGGTTTTACTAAATATCCAGTGCCCAGTTTTAAAGATATGACCATACAACACCAGAATTAAAGGCAAGAAAGTAATTTCCATATTGAATCTAACCCTGAAAGTTAACAGATCCTGTGTCAAATCTCTGAAGCAAGCTCCTTCTAACCCTTCAGCAAAAAGTTGTGCTAATAAACAATTATCAAAAATGATTTCTTCTTGCTGATACATATATTAATCTTCTGTCAATCATATCAGACTGCTAAGTTAAACACCTACAGACACAGATTGAACATGTAAACCATTCCCAAACACTCAAGTCAGTTAGAATGGTACATATTAAAAATACTGGGAACAATATTTGTTGACAGAGATGTTGATAAAAAGGAACTCTCATCCACTGCTGGCGGGAATGTTGTTTGGTTCAACCCCGATGGCAAACAGTATGGAGGATTCTCAGTATACTTATAATAAAACTGCCATAAGACCCAGCAATTCTACTTTCCCCAATACCCAAAATCATTCATTCAAAAGAATGTATGCACATAATTATTCATTACAGTACAGTATAATAGATAAGATTTGAAATCAATCTAGATCTCCAACAGCAGATAAGTGGATCATGAAGAAGTGCGTATGCGGAGTACTATGTAGCTAGAAGGAATGATGAAATTATACAATTCTCTACAAAATGATGAAACTGGAAACTATCATGTTAAATTAAATAAGTCAGAAAAAAGGATAAACACAGAATGATTTCTATGTGGTATTTAGAATAATTGGATGAGGGAATGCAATGGTTAAAAGGAGGATGCCTAGATCACTCTTAGCAGCTGAGTACAGGGAGGAGAAGGAAATAAACTGAGTGGTG
Organism: Crocidura indochinensis; assembly: GCA_004027635.1. Taxonomy (NCBI): domain Eukaryota; kingdom Metazoa; phylum Chordata; class Mammalia; order Eulipotyphla; family Soricidae; genus Crocidura; species Crocidura indochinensis. The sequence continues at coordinate 3,434 of PVKC010037892.1, forward strand.
GAGAGGATAAAGAGATAGATGAGAAGCAACAGGGACCGAGGGATTCAGGTATATTAGAGTTGTTAAGGAAGTAGAGAGCTTAATATCCAGACCACATAGGCAAGTCTGAATCCTGAGACTCAGACTTTGACAACCATACTTGAAAATGTCCATGTCAAGATGGAAGACTAAGGATGGGAGGATAGGACAGGGAGCCTAGGAACCCTGGTAAGGGGAGTTGACACTTGCAGAGGAATTGGTGGTGGAACATTATATGTCTAGAACTCAATTATTAATAACTTTGCAAATAAGGGAGCTTTAATAAGGTAAAAATTTTAAATTCTCTCCCCAAGGTTAATAAGGGGACCCAATATTATGTTTTCCTGGGTTCTCTAGCTGAGCCATGGTGAACCATATTAAGGTCCCTGCAAAACTGGGTTTGTTCTCATTCAGCAGCTGCAAATTCACCTAATTCAGGTTTCAGTCACCACTTATATCTGTTTATATGTAATTTCCCCCCAATACTTTTCTCCCTATTTGTTCATTTACAGGAATATAACAGCAAATTTTGAAAATACAAATTTAATGTTTTTTTTCTTAATCTTTATTACTTTATTTCTATGGTAATTGACTCTGGTAATTTCAATAGACAATATCCAAACTTTTAAAAAAGCTCAAGTGGGAAGGATATTAGAGGCATGCATTATTTTTTTTTACATAATTGAAACTATTTAAAAACAGTGATAGATGCGGATTTGGGGGGGGGGGTTGGTCACACCCAGCAACGCTCAAGGGTTATTACTGGCTCTACACTCAGAAATCACTCCTAACAGGCTCAGGGGACCATAAGGGATGCCAGGATTCAAACCATCATCCTCCTGATGCAAGGCAAACGCCTTAACTTCATACTATCTCTCTGGCCCCAGAGAACTTTTTTCTTAATAATAGGATTTAGTTGTTATTTTTTTTAATGATGTTATAGTATTTTATAGAATATGATGCAATGGCTATGATAGCTCACTAATGAAAATGAAAGATATTTCTAAAGTATAGTTCAGGAAGGGAACTTCAATATATAAAGAATGCTTAATTTCTTTTTCTTTCTTTTTTTTTTTTTTGTTTTTTGGGTCACACCCAGCAGTGCTCAGGGGTTACTCCTGGCTCCATGCTCAGAAATTGCTCCTGGCAGGCACAGGGGACCATATGGGGCACCAGGATTCGAATGGATGAACTTTTGCATGAAAGGCAAATGCCTTACCTCCATGCTATCCCCCAGGTCCCATAATGCTTAATTTCTTATAAGTAAAATTACTCTAGGGTATAATTACTGTGCCATAAAATATGTGATATTCCATGTCTCAATGTTCTGGGATTCTGAAATACGACATTACAGGAATAAGGTCAAAAACTTTTTTAAATGCAGACTTCCTAAAAGCTTTATATGAAAAAGGTTATTTGTGTCTTATCTTTAATTGGTTTAAAAATGTACAGCACCAATTACATGAAAAGAAATCTATAAGTTTTGCTGTGGAAGAAATATAGGAATAATAATGTATATTAAGCCACAGAATAATAGTGAAGCAAAAAATTACATCTACCTCAGTGGCATAAAACAGGAATATAGAAAGAACTGGACAATTATAAAGTAAAATGGTAAACTATATTTGTAAGTGAATAAAATTGATTTAAAAGTTGACTTCTTCATTTATGTTTGCTGGAAATTGTGGCAATGTATAATATTTGGGAACTTATAGGACAAATGTAAGGACTAGATTTATTAGTTACTATTGGTAAACTATTTACTAATGGTTTATAAATCTTGTCAACTTTGCAATTGCTGCAACATTAACAATGTTATTCAATATGACTGGCCTTCTGTAAGTATATATGTGTATTTTTAAGTACTATAAAAGTTGTATGATTTGTAGTAGAAGCACCTAACAATGAGTAGCATTTTATTAAGTGAATATCAGCCATAAAAGGGGCTTAAATACATATGCAGAACAATATTTTCCATATGTGGTATATTAAGAAAGACATGGTAAGGAAATAACCAATGACCAAAGGCAACAAAATATGAGAACTTGTCTTCAGAACTCAGCTTACCATAACAAGTGATGGAGAGTATGTGTGTGCCATACATGCTGGTGTGAGGGAATGAAAGAACAGAGGTGGGGGCCCAGAGAGATAGCACAGCCGCGTTTGCCTTGCAAGCAGCTTATCCAGAACCAAAAATGGTTGGTTCGAATCCCGGTGTCCCATATGGTCCCCCGTGCCTGCCAGGAGCTATTTCTGAGCAGACATCTAGGAGTAACCCCTGAGCACCGCCGGGTGTGGCCCAAAAACCAAAACCAAAACAAAAACAAAAAAAAAGAACAGAGGTGGGCATTGAGATAATGGTGAAGAAAAGCAGATACTCTGGTGAAAGAATTGATGCTGAAATCTGTATGCCAGAAGCCCCATCACTAACGAATTGTAAATCTAGTTGATACAAATAAAATCTTAAAAACATTTTTTATTTTTTCTTCCAGTCTCTCATTCTCCCTTAGATATACATGTTTCTATGTCCAACTCAACCTACCTCTCTAACCATATATGTCTATCTTTGACTCGCTCTACCTGTCTATACATACCTATAGATATCTTCTTCACTCTAACTTTCTTTATTATTATTATTATTATTATTATTATTATTATTATTATTATTAGTCTTTGGACCACATCCGGTGACGCTCAGGGGTTACTACTGGCTATACACTCAGAAGTAGCTCCTGGCTCGGTGGACCATATGGGACCCTGGGACCAAACCAAGGTCCACCCTACATCAGCCACATGCAAGGCAAGTGCCCTGCAGCTGCACTATCACTTGGGCCCTCACTGTAATTTTATATTCATTCCTATCTGTCTATATCTAAGTCACTGTATCTAACCAAATGTATATCCAAGTGTACTTATCCACCCAAACATTTTGTCTCTGACTCTACCTATTTGTATATATATATATATATATACAAATATATATATACATAGATAGATAGATAGATAGATATAGATAGATAGATGATAGGTGTAATTAACTATAATTAACTCTGCTTGAATACCCATACTGTATCTAACTGTATCTAACTCACTTTAACTATATCCATACATCTGTTTAGATCTAACTCACGATTACCTGAGTATCCATAGCTATGTACAATATTTACTTCACTCTACCATTCTATCCACATCTACCTGTTAATATCTAACTCACTGTACCTGTCTATTGATACCTATTTCTCAATTCTAACTCACTCTGCCGGTTTATCCATATGTGTCCTCTTAATATGTAACTAACTCTAACTATATATACTTACATACATCTCTATATCTAACTAATCCTACCTGCCTAGTCATACCTATATAACTCATTGCTACATGTCTATCTCTATGTGACATGATTTATTTTTGATTTATTTTAGTACTTTTATTTTTTATAATTTTTTTTGGTTTTTGGGTCACACCTGGCAGTGCTCAGGGTTACTCCTGGCTCCATGCTCAGAAATTGCTCCTGGCAGGCACGGGGGACCATATGGGGCACCGGGATTCGAACCAATGATCTTTTGCATGAAAGGCAAACGTCTTACCTCCATGTTATCTCCCGGGCCCCTATTTTTTTATAATTTAATTTGATTTTTTAAAATAATTTTATTGTGATCAAAAGTGAACAACAAATCTTTCACAGTAATATTTAAAGTACATAGTAACACTGAATCAGGGCCATTTCCACCACCAGGATTGTCCTCCCTCCACCCATTTTTCCAACATGTCCCATATTTTCCTCCCATCCTCCCCGGAGTGCTAGTATAACTGTTTTACTTTGTGTATAGCTTGCTCTAGATAGGATATCAATTCTGTTGTTGTTGACTTTGGGTTTGGTGTTTAAGTCTGATCATTTTTTATTTCCACTCAATGTTCATATGGCTGTTTGGTCCTGGCACCATTCATTTTTATTTTCCCCCTCAATTCATGAGGCAGAACAAGATGATTCAAGTTGTGTGGTTCTGCTGGAAGAAGACAAAAAGATAAGAAGAAAAAGAAGAAGAAAAACATAACCAAGAAAAAAACAATGAACAACAGTTAAAAAATAAACAAAAACAAAGAACTACCAAAAAAAGAAGCACCCAACAACGACAACAACCAAAAATATCACCAAATAATAATTTCATCTCCTTGGGGGGGTGGCCTTGTTGGCCAGGCTGGGGGGCTAGGGCCTTTGTTGGATTAAAGTATTAAACTTTAAAAATATTACCAAAAATAACCAAAAAAGTGAAAAAGAAAGAAAAGAAAAGGGAAAAAAGAAGAAAAACAATAAATAAAAAGAAAAAAAACAAAGGAAGGAGTGCTGGTGTGCCAAAGTTTTGTTCTTCCTTTGGGGGGGGGGGGCATAGGCACAGTAAATATTGGAGAAATAAGAAAGGGAATTCCCTTGGCCTAAGAGATTCAGGGTTTCTCTGACTATGAAGCATACTACCATGGAAAAAAACACTGACTCCATACATGCTCATTGCCATATCCCCAAGGTCTTTATGGCGCCAGGAATCTTTCTGTCCACTTGTGGGTGATGAAATCAGGCCTCTGTAGCTGGAGATCTTAGTATTTGCACAGATCATAGGACAAAGTTTAGGATAGAGTCTTTCTTTCCAGTTCCAGGAGTTCTGTTCCATCATTGTTGTTGTAATCTGTCTTCTGTAATAAGTGGTCTTGGTTTTTGCTCAGATCTTAGGCTGAAGCCTAGGATAGAGTCTTCATTATGGTTCCAGAAATTCTGCTCAGTCTCAGTTGCCAAAGTTGGACCTCTGGAATGAGAGATCTTGATTTCTGTACAAGTCCTAGACTAAAGCCTAGGATAGGGTCTTTATTGTTGGTCCCAAATAAATTCTACCCAGTTATCATGGTCAAAGTCAGTCTTCTGTAGTTAGTGCTATTGGTTTTTGCACAGATCAAAGGCTGGCATGTTTTCTGATTTCATCTTACGGTTAGGTGATGAGATAGGACACCCTTAGATCCACCCTTAGATCAAGTTGTTGCCATTTTCTTGTTGTCAGGATGTCATATCAGCACTGGCGCAAGTTGGTGCCAGAGCAGAATTAGGAATTTACCAGGAACGAAATGGTTTCTGGTGGTGTTGCAGGGAACTATATCAGTTCTATGTCTGGTATCTGGGGTTTGGAGTTGAATGATCACTGTCCAATCTCATGGAGTCTAAGTTGGGTCCAAATGACTATATGTTGCAATGTATATAGATCATTCTATCCCTCTATCTATACCTAGCTATATATCTAACTCACCTTACATGTCTATCAATACTTATTTGTATATATCTAGCTCACTATACTTATCTATTTATACTAATCTGTCTATATCTAAATTAAACTATCTGTCCATCCATATCTGTCTGTCTATATTTAAGTCTACCTGTGTATCCATACATATCTTTCCATATCTAACTCATTCTACCTGTCTGTTTATACCAATCATTCTATAGCTAAAATACTCTATCTCTCTAATCACACCTATCTATCTAACATACTTATCCATACCTATCTAACAAAAATATCTACTTATTTATTCCTATACATTTAACATACTCTCCCTCTACATGCATACCTATCAATCTAGTCTGACTTATTAAACCTATTTATCCATATAAATATCAATATCTATCTCATTGTACCTCTTTATGCATATATAATTCATTCTACCTGTCTATAGATTCCTATATGTCTATATTTAACTCATTTTATATGTTTATATATAAGTTCCTGTATCAATGTTGCTGTCTCAACTTATTTATAAATACCAATATATCTATCTCTAACTCACCCTAACTGTTCATCCATATGTATCTAATGTAACACACTCTACCTGTTTAACCAAAAGTAATTTTCTGTATCTTATTAACACACCTGTCTATCCATACTGATCTGTCCATATTGAACTTACTCTACCTATATATACATACCTGTCTGTCTATGCTAGCTCACTCTACCTATTTATTCAAACCTATATGTCTACATTTAAGTCAATCTACCTGTATATCTACACCTTTCTGTCCAATCTCACTCACTATGCATGTCCATCCATACATATTAGTCTATCTCTAACTCTATCTCTATATCCATGTTTCTGTTGACATCTTACAATGCTACCTGTAAATTAAAGTAAAACAAATGTGCTTAAGACTTGACAAGAAGTAAATGTTTCTGAGGTCTAGGTTAATGTCTAAGGTATCATTTCTCCCTAATTAAAATTTGCTTATTGGGGACTTGAGCAGTGGCACAAGTGATAGGGCTTCTGCCTTGCATGTGCTAACCCAGGATGGACCATGATTCAATCCTTCAGCATCCCATATGGTCCCCCAAGCCAGGAGCGATTTCTGAGTGCATAGCCAGGAGTAAGTCCTGAGTGTCACAAGGTGTCCAAAACGCAAAAAAAAAATTGCTTATAAGTTGTTTTTCAAAGACTGTTTTCATTTAGGACTTTAGAAGAGATAACTGCTTTATTTTTTTTTCTTTCACTCAGCTCATTGGGTCAAAACATTAACAGTAAGGAAACTTGTCTATCAAGTTCATCATACCGATCAGATCTGAGTGACTTACACAATCAATTTTCTTTGTCAAGAAACAGAACATTTCAGCCACATTCATATTCAGGGATATCATTCCAGGTAAATATATTTATTTAGGCCTTTACCTAATAATAAGTTTATAAAATTTACTTTATCATAGATTTACCAGTGGTCCTCAAACTATGGCCCATGGGCCACATATTGTATTTGTCCCCATTTTGTTTCTTCACATCAAAATAAGATGCATGCAGTGTGCATAGGAAATTATTCATAATTTTTGTTTTTACTATAGTCTGGCCCTCCAATGGTCTGAGGGACAGTGAATTGGGACCCTGTTTAAAAAGTTTGAGGACCCCTGGATTTACTATTTTAAAACCTATGCATTGATTTCTTAGATTTACTCCTGAAGTTTTGGTAAAAGTTGAAGCTCTATATTCTGTGTCATCTCAGAAATAAAGTGGTGATAGTGTAGGAAGGAAACTAAAGGTAAAAATGCATACAAAGTACTAAGCTACAAAAACAAAATTGTCCTCGTGTCCTTTCCTCCACTGAATTCTAATAGTTTCTCTCCTAACCTTTTATTTCTTTTTTTTTTCTGAGAAGTTCTTTGTTCACACTGTAAGATTTTCTTCTCCCAAACACACCACTTTTTCTATCTTTCCTTAGTACCTGTACTTTATTCATAATTGTTCCCCATATTACACAGTATTAGATAAGTTATTCATGCTTGCTTTCCAAATTTAGAATATGGGTATTTTAAGTACAAATATTATTTATTTAAATCAGTATCTCCAATGTCTGACAGAGTACTTGACATGTAGATAACATGTAGATGAGGGAAAAGGCTTCTATAAACTTGTTAACTAAAGATCTCAGTGATCATACAGGTCTTAAGGTATTGAGCTTGTACACAATCCACGTCAGTTTGGTCCCTGGCATATCCACTGGTATGGTTCTCTAAGCACCACCAGGAGTGATTCATAAGCACTATATAAGGAGTAGATCCTAAACTACTCCTTATATATGGCACAACATTCTTCCTCTATAAATGTTAACTAAGCAGTCAAGAATAAGTCAGGGGCTGGAAGGTGAAATGATAATACAAGTAGGGCACTTTCCATGCATGAGGCAAATCTGGGTTCAATCCTGGATATCACACATGCCCAGCCAGGGGTAAACCCAGAACAGAGTAAGTAGTAAGCCCTGAGCCCTTCCATGTGTGTACCTAGCATGCCCCAAACAAAACAAAACAAAAAGAATGGTTTGACGACTGCATTCATCAGCAATATAAAATATACTTTTGCTTATTGCTTTTTTAAAGACAAATGTTTAACTGAATGAATTTCTTGAATTATGCTAGCAAACTCTCTAAATATTTTAAAGAATTTCTTAAGTATTAATATTTTAGGGCTACTCTTAGTAGTACTTAGTAGTTACTCTATTAGTACTTTTTAAATGAAGATATTTTCTTGAGCAGATGAGGCCATTCAGTGAAAGAGGAATGAAGAATAAAAAGCCACCTTATTAATTTGTTTTGAGTTAGTTTTTTCCCCTAAATTCTACTCTTCAGTATACAATGTTTTATGTGTGACACAAAAATAGAGGTTCTGGCTTTTCCCAAAAAATGAGAAACCCACCTTTGCTTTTTTTCCTCTTCCCTCACATTTCTCTAAATGTCTTTTAATGCTTTAGAGTTGGGCGAATACCTTGTATTATGAATTCATTATATTTATATATTTTATGTTAGTATATTTGTATAAAATACTATGGTTGAAAAGAAATGCTGAAATGTTTAAAATGTAATCTTACCTGCTAATATTTGTGTGTGTGTTGTTAGATGCATGAATTTATCGCTCAATAAGAGCATACACTAGTTGAAATACTTCTCTAGAAATGACCCCAATTGTTCTAAATACTTCAATATCATTTTTTTAAATAAAATATCCTAGGTTTTTGGTTTTCCATAATAAATTTTATGTCTTTTGCTGCTTTTAACCTTGAGACAATTACAACCCATGTAAAATACAGAAAATTTTAATTGGCTACAATTATAGGTATGAAAGTGTATCAAATACCATCTTGGCACATATTCAGGCCAGTAAAATGCTGTCTAGAAGAAGAAAAATTACCAGACCTGAAATATCTCATTTAGTACTGGCTACACTTTTGAGAGTAATGCCAATAAATTTGGAAGTCTTCCCAGGGAGAACAACATGTTCTTTTGAATATGTAATCACTTGTAATCCTTGATTTATGAATGATAGTGGAATGACTTTAGGAAGAAGATTATAACTATTATAAAGCAACTAAAATGATGGTCACACATGGGTATATGTATTCTTTTGTGGTCTCTAAAGGGCTTACTAGTACATTTGGAACAAGAGAGGAGCTTGGGACTCATGCAATTAAGAGTCCTTCCTTAAAAGTTAGAATTAAAATCTAAAATGTGATGAGATTCCTCATAATATAGTTAATAAATAAATATAAAGGAATAATTTTTTCAGAGGGTTATATATTTATTTTATAAATTCAGCATGTGTTTATTTCTGTTATATTAATTACTAAAATAAATCAGTTGCAGGCAAAAGAGACACAAAGTTAAATAAAAATACTAAATTTAGATTGAACTAAAGTAGCTTATATGGATATGCCATTAAGTCTTTGATGCAAAGTGTTGCTTAATATTTGTCCTAAGCTTGAATTGATTTACATTGGAAAGTAAGTGAATTGCAATTTCCATATTTTTCTTTTCTTTTTTTTTTTTATTTTAAAGCTTCCATCAGATTCTTTTAAGTACCTCTCTTGGCTCAATATAGAACAAAATGATATACAAGGAAGTCAACTACA
>PVKC010037893.1:0-12877 GCA_004027635.1 Crocidura indochinensis
CCCCTTCCACAAAAGTTCCCAGCATGCATCCTATGCCTCCATTCTTAGCCCCCTGTTCTACCAGTGTAACTGGTTCATTTTAAGTTTATATTGCTTTAGTTTGGTTCTCTTGATTCTATTTTCATTGACTTTGGCTTTGGTATTTATTTCTGACCTTTCTTTTTTACCAGTGCACCTGAGAGCACTTGATCCCTAGCCTCATCCTCTTTTTTTTTTTTTTTTTTTAGAATGATGCAGAAATATGAGTTAAAACAAAGTAATTCATGCCCCAAGGTTTTGTAAAAAGGCAGGAGCCCCTATCTAGAAGATAAAAATAAAATAAAAAAATAAAAAGGGTGGTGGTGGCAGGTTTTTTTTTTATTGTTTTTCTTGTTGTTTTGTTTTTTGTTTTTTTTGTTTGTTTGTTTTGCATGAATGTAGTAAACTTTGGGGAAATTAGAAAGAAAAAAAAGAGTGTGTCTTTACCCATGAAGCATCCTATCATAAGACCAACTACAGAGTACGGATATACTAATTGTCCAACCCCAAGGTCTTTTTTCATAGTCCCAGTGAAAGCTCTACTCAACCGTGGTTGTTGCAGTTAGGCTTCTATAGTTAGAGATCCTGGTTTTGCAGAGATCCTATGTGAAAGCCGGGGTGTCATGGAGCATCTTTTGATTTCATCTCACCATTATGTGCTGAGGCAGGGAAACCTGCCCAAACAGGTTTGCTATTTCCTGGTTGTCAGTGTGTCATATGAACCTACCATGGAGTAAGTGCCAGGGGAGCATTAGGGTCTCTTCTGGTGGAAATTTGATTCCTGGTGCTGGTGCAGACAGCTGTGCCAGTTCCAAGAATGGGAAGGGCTTTGAATCTTATAACATTTTAGAATCAGAATGGTTACAGTATCCTTCAGGAATTAATGTTTTTACTTTGCCTTCCCAGCATAATGGTTTTTTTGTGAATGATTGAAGAGATCTTTGCTATATACATAGTTTGTTTTTGTTTGTTTGTTTTGGGGACACACCCAGGGGTGCTCAGGGGTTACTCCTGACTTTGCTATCAGAAATTTCACCTGACTCAGGGGACCATATGGGATGGGGGATCAAACCTGTGTCTGTTCTGGGTCAGCCACATGCAAGGCAAATGCCCTACTACTTTGCTACCTATCACACCAGCCCCTATTTATTTTTTTAAATAAAATAAATGGGGGGGGGGAAGCTAAAAAATAAAATAAAATAAATGGTCTTTTAGTCTGAGAAAATGTGTAAGGTGAGCTCACATCATCTTAAAATTCTAGAAAACAAGAACACTATACAAGACTGCTTAGATTGGATCAAAAGGGCTGAGAAATTAGTATGAATTGATTTTTACTAGCTAAGGTGGAGATAATTTGAAGTTCAGTAACTGCAGTAAATTGAAGCATCCAATGCATATTTCAGTTAAAGGAGAAGTGTTAGTCATGATTGAAATCATTGAAATAGAAATGATTAAATCTGTCTTTATCCATTGTCTTCTCTAGTTACAGTTTTAATTAAAATAAACTTTGCTACATTGTGTTGAAGCAGTTTCATAACATTTCTTAATATAATTATTTTTTAGGTTTCTGATGCAAATAATATTCCTGGACTTTTGGTTCTTAAGAGCTTGGCCTACTTGAACACAGGCTCCTTAGATGAAGCTTCAAAGGTTATTATTTTTTTCATTCAAATTGAGATTTTTTTTTTAAAAAAGGTTAGTTATTTTTATTTGAGTATGTAATTGACAGATATCTATTTTTCAGATTATGGAAGATCTGCTTTCTTCTTACCCTGACCTAGCTGAAGTTTGTGCCCTGGAGGCTTTTTTTCATTTTACAAGAAAGGACTATATACAAGCAGAAATATGGTAAGGATATATTTAGAATGTTCATGGAGCCACTCCCATCTTAAGTTGTTATTTTTCTCAAAAACTTAAAGTGGGTGAGCTTGATAGAGATCCAGCTTTGCGTTAATTTGATCTTTGTAAACTTTTAGTATTTTAAGAAATTTTCTTTCATGTAGCCCAGTAACTATAAAAATTCTCCTATAGTGTTGAAATCTAATGAGCTGATCATAATATTCATAATTAGAGGATGTATTATATTTGATGCATCCTCTGACCATTGGACTTGTTTTTTTTTTTTTTTTGTTTTTGTGGGTTGATATCTGGTTTTGCTCAGGTTTTACACCTGCCTCTGTACTTAGGATCACTCCTTGCAGTGCTTGGGGACCATATGTGGTATAGGAGATTGAACTGGGGTCAGAGCATGCAAGGTAAGCACCTTACCCTTTCTACTGTATACTTAGCATTCATTTGGCAATTATATAATGCTAAAAGACCAGTATGTCTTCTAAATTCCTGTTCTTCAAAAATATATCACAGAGGGGGCTGGAGTGATAGCACAGCGGTAGGGAGTTTGCCTTGCATGCAGCCAACCTATGACAGACACTGGTTCAATTCCTGACATCCGATATGGTCCCCAAGCTTGCCAGGAGCGATTTCTGAGTTTAGAGCCAGGTGTGACCGTAAAACATATATATAATATATATATATACATATATATCAAAGTATTCTTTTTTCATTATACTCTAAATCTTGAGGTTAATTACTTGTTTCAGATTTGACATTTGTGGCAAACTTTGTTCCAACTAAGAGTCTCCCAGTTCTGTTTTTTTTGTAACTATATATTACATATACATATATATATATAAACATACATACTATATATACACACCTAAGTCTCTTATTCTTTTTGCTTCCTTTTAATGACAGTTTTCAGAGAGCTCTTGAGAAAGATGCCGAAGTTGCAGAATATCATTACCAACTTGGATTAACCTATTGGTTCATGGGTGAAGAAACAAGAAAAGATAAGTCAAAGACTCTTACGCACTTTCTTAAGGTAAGACATGTGCTATCATTTAATTTTAGATTCATACAATCATTAAAAATTGTATCAGAGGTACTCAGAATTATTCTGACTTTAGAGATTTTTTGGGGGGAGGGTGGTTACTCCCAGCAGTGCTCAGGGGTTACTCCTGGCTCTCAGGTCAGAAATTGCTCCTAGCAGGCACGGAATGCAGGAATTCGAACCACCCTTTGACCTGGGTTGGTTGCTTGCAAGGCAAACGCCCTACTGCTGTGCCACCGTTCAGACCCCTCTCAGAATTATTCTGTACTGAGTATTTTGTATGTTCACCTTTACATAGAATGTTTTGTGAGAATTTTACATATTGGTTTTCAAATAGAAAATTTAACCTTAAAGTTATAATATTTAAGAAACTGATTATAGAAAGTAGTCATAATTGTCTTTAAATATATTTTTCAGTTATTTTCACTATAACTTTATGGCATATAGCTTTATGCATACAATTATATGCATGCTATATATATATATATATATATATATATATATATATATATTTTTTTTTTTTTCCCCCTTTGGGTCACACCTGGTAGCACTCAGGGGTTACTCTTGACTCTGCGCTCAAAAATCGCTTCTGCCAGGCTCAGGGGACCATATGGGATGCTGGAAATCGAACTGGGCTCCATCCTGTGTTGGTTGCTTGCAAGGCAAATGCCCTACTGCTGTGCTATATAGATATTTAACTTCTTTTTCTTTAGATGCTTAGCATTCTGAGGTCTTGTATTGTCATCTTGACATGAAAGCAGATTAATGTAGTAATAACTAAGTATTTTTTTTTAAAACAACTAATCTTCTAGTTGTCAGTTCTGTAAGAAGTGATGGCCAACTTTCATGTCTGTTTTAAATTTTACTTGAAATGTTTTGGCATGTCTTTCTATATTAAAGTTATCCCCAATACCTTCAATCTATGTATTTTATTTTATTTAATTTTGAAAGAGACCCATCCAAATAAGCTCTAATGTTCTCTTACTCTTTTTTTTTATTTTGAAGGCTGCCAAGTTGGACCCATACATGGGCAAAGTTTTTTGCTATTTAGGCCACTATTACAGAGATGTAGTTGGTGATAAAAACAGAGCCCGTGGATGTTACAGGAAAGCTTTCGAATTAGATGACACTGATACTGAATCTGGAGCTGCAGCAGTTGACTTAAGTGTAGAACTGGAAGAGATGGTATGTCTTTGCAAACACCACAGCTATTAATAGGAATATGTTTAATAAGTATACTTGAAAGTTATTATTTTAAATCTTCTTTGTAGCTACACTAGAAAGAGTTTGCTTCTAATGACAACTGCAATTTTTTATTTTTTATATTTTGGGGACACACCCTGTGGTGCTCAGAGGTTACTCCTGGCTCTGTGCTCAGAAATTACTCCTGGAAGACTTGGGGAATGACTATATGGGATGCTGGATTAGCTGCCTACAAGGCAAATGCCCTACTTACTGTGCTATTGCTCCAGCCCCAACATATGTAATAATTTTTATTTCCCTTGGCAGATATTTGTATGTTGATGCTGGTATATACCTGTAGTGGCTCACACTTGGATGTGGCTTAATCAACACAAATTATAGTGCCAGTGACAATTACTACACACCTATTATAACCATAGTTCATTATATATATAAGTATAATCAGAAGTAATAATTGGAGACTTATCTTTGTCCTTTACATAAGTATGTATATACATATTTGGTTTTGGGGCCACCTGTTGGTGCTCAGGGGTTACTCCTGGCTCTGCCGTCAGAAATCAGTGCTGGTAGACTTAAGGGATATGGATGCCTCATATGGATGCTGGGGATCAAACCTGGGTTAGTCACCTGCAAGGCAAATGCCCTACCCGATGTGCATTTGCGCCAGCAGCCCCTTTTATGATATTTTATATCTATTTTTTGAGGGAGGGGTCACACCTGGCAGTGCTCAGAGGTTATTCCTGGCTCTGAACTCAGAAAAGTACTCCTGGCAGGCCCAGGAAACTTATAGAATGTCAGGAATTGAACCCAGGTTTGCCGCATGCAAGGCATGTGCACTACTCACTGTGTTCTAGCTCCAGTGCTGATATTTCATATCTTTAATAATAGTCTTTTTTCTTCTTATTAGGAAACTGCCTTGGCTATCCTAACAGCTGTAACTCAAAAGGCCAGTGCTGGAACAGCAAAGTGGGCCTGGCTCAGGCGAGGATTGTACTATTTGAAGGCTGGTCAGCATTCTCAAGCAGTGGCTGAGTAAGGCACCATATTCTATTAAAATTCTATTTCAGTGAAACTCCAATTAATTAATAATAAAACCAGAACTTTATTCTTAGCCTTATACCAAGCCATATTTTGAAGGAAAGAGTATTTAAGCTTTTTTGTATTAAGTAAATATAAATTTTATTTACATCGTTGACTTATTATCTACATGGTACTAGAATTGTAAAAATGGATTAAGTCATTTGTTATTAGGGAAATAGTCTAGTAAATATTAATAGCACACAAATAGAAAGTTCTGATAGAAATGTAAGGTACAATTAAATAAAAAACACCCCAAGTTAACAACAGTAGGTATTTTCCTGCTTATGTGCGGTCTTTGAAAATGGGGAGATGTTTGACAGTTTTCAGGGCCTGTGAGACAGCTAATTTTTATTCATTTGGTTTGTACTGTACATAGGATAAATAAAATGTCTGAATCAAGATAAAGAGTTAGTGCACTTAGGACTCATTCTTTTTTTTGTTTGTTTGTTTTTTGGGCCACACCCGGTGACGCTCAGGGGTTACTCCTGGCTATTCACTCAGAAGTCGCTCCTGGCAGGCACGGGGGACCATATGGGGAACCGGGGGATCGAACCGAGGTCCGTCCTAGGTTAGTGCAGGCACCTTATCTCCAGCGCCACCGCCTGGCCCCAGGACTCATTCTTGGCAGTGTTCAAGGACAGTGTGGGATGCTGGGTATTGAACTTAGGTTGGCCTCATGCAAAGCCAATACCTTACCCACTATACTATCACTCCAGTTCCAAGACAGTTATTTTTAAGTTTTGTTTAATATGTAGACTATAAATATTTTGAGTTTTCTGTGAAAATATATTTTCAGAAATATAAAACATCTTTAAGCCATTTAGTTGTATTTTTAATTTTGATATATCTGGTTTTGGTAGAAGGCTAGATAGAGTTCATAGACTATAATGAAGCACACTGATATACATCCTTATTTTGGTAGGGTAGAAAATTAAGAACTTGAAGAGGAAGAAATTCTGGTTGGAAATTTTTGGGGGGAGACTAGAGGGGGAGTACATACCAGTTGTACTTAGGGCTTACTGCTGGTGCTGCACTGAGGAATTACTCTTGGCAGGCTTCAGGGACCATATGGTATGCTGTGGATTGATCCTCTGTGTCTAAGGCAAGCACTCTACCCAGTGTACTATTTTTCTAGCCCTAGGATTTCTTTTTTTTTTTTTTTTTTTTTTGGTTTTTGGTTTTTGGGTCACATCCGGCAGTGCTCAGGGGTTACTCCTGGCTTCATGCTCAGAGATTGCTCCTGGCAGGCACGGGGGACCATATGGGGCACCGGGATTTGAACCGATGACCTTTTGCATGAAAGGCAAACGCCTTACCTCCATGCTATCTCCCGGGCCCCGCCCTAGGATTTCTTAAAAATAGAACTGAATATCCCAGATTATGGGGAGCTTGAGGAAGGAATTGTGATGTGAACTGGCAGTAACAAAAGGACAATGATGAAGGGTAACGGGCACTTTAGTGGTGGTAAGATAACTCTATACCAAAATCATAAATCTCAGCACTTTTTGTAAACATGTAACTTAAAGTTTAATAATTAAGTTAAATAAAACAAAAGTGGTCAATGGTGTGGCTATTTGATGATGATACAATAATATTGTACATCAGAACTTAAAATACAAGCTAATATTATTGTAGCCAAATTATCTAAATTAGAATTTAAATATATATATATACATATATAAATGTTTAATTATTACTTATTCTGAAATAGTAAGCTCTCTTCGTATTAAAACATTGCAAGTCTTGAACAGGCTTGCATGCTTTAAATAACATCTTTATAAATCAAAAGAATCTTGGATTGTATGTGATTCATATGAGATATTTATTTTATATTTGTCTTTCAGATGTGAATATTGTATCATTACTTTTCATTTTCTTATTTGTGTTGCAGTTGTTTTGTTTTTATTGTTTATTTTTAAAATTTTAGTTTGCAGGCAGCATTAAGAGCAGACCCAAAGGACTTCAATTGTTGGGAGTCATTAGGAGAGGCGTACTTGAGCAGAGGTGGCTATACAACAGCCTTGAAATCCTTCACAAAAGCCAGTGAGCTGAACCCAGAATCCACATATAGTGTGTTCAAGGTTGCAGCGATACAGCAGATCCTAGGCAAATACAAAGAAGCTATAGCTCAGTACCATCTGATCATTGAAAAGAAAGAGGATTATGTGCCTGCTTTGAAAGGTGATTATTTCTAGTAGCTCCTTTAACTTGTGATACTTAATTATAAAATCTCTGAGTAAATGTCTACATGCATTAAATAACTAGAAAAAGTCTTAATCTTTAATCAGTGGCAAGTGCCTGTATGAATCTCTTTTAGCTCGTTATATCGATTTGAATATAGGAAAAAAAATTACAGTTAGTAAAATAATATGATATTCATTCAACCTTTAGAAAATAATATGACATCTAGTCAACTCTAAAGCACATGTTTCTCTGTCTTAGAATTTTATCACTAATTTATGGTATCCTCAGAAATTAATATCTTTAAAATTACTTTTTAAACTATAGAAGTTCATATTTTTCAGTTTTTAAACCTGAGAGCTTAATTTTGTGATTATCGAAATTAATTTTAGTTTCTCCAATAGATACCTGTTCCTTTTGACAAATAATTTTTGGTTCATACAAAGTAAACTGGTATCATCAATATGTAATCTCTCATGATATGCCCTAAGCATTTTAAAAGATATATGGATCCCATTATAAATTTTTTCCTCTGTTTCCTTTTCATTTTTTTTTTTAAGGAAAATTGCTTTATTTGAAAGTATTGAGAAAAGAGGGTGGTGGGGAGGGCATAAGAAAAGGAGAGAGTAAGGCGGTCAAGGGAGAATAGGGCTTCTTCAAGTTGGAGAGTAGAGAGAGCTCTGGTACATAACCCAGAATGAAGTAGGAAAGTCAACATCCCAAGGAGGGAGAGGCAGGTGACATGTGCATGTTCATTGGCCCACGGAGCACATGTGTCTTCTTTTCCTTTTTTTAAGACACAGTTTTTAAAACACAGAAATATTCTGATTTAGTGACATGCAACTTAGGCCTTCAAAACCTTTTGAAAAACATTTTCTTGTGTTTTTTTGGGGGGGGCTATATCTGATTGCAGAGCCATATGGGATGCCAGGGATTAAACCCAGATTGGTTGTATGCAAAGCGAATGCACTACTTGCTATGCTATTGTTCCAGCCCTGAAAAACTTTTTGTTGTTTGTCTTTCTGGGTAACATTCGGTAGTGCTCAGAAGCCACACCTGAGTCTGTATAGAAGGGCCTTTTGGCCCGTGCAGCACTAAAGAGCATTTGATGTTGTGTTGCAGCCAGAATTTATGTTAACTTTTCTACTGTTTGGCCCTTGAAAACCTTCTATCAAGACCATAATTCACATGTATAAAATGTCTTTTTATGTACTTTGGAAAAATAAACTTTTATTCAATTTTCATAGTATGATTTCAGTACAGTTTTACAACAGAGATTAGATTTAAGTGGTCCAGAGAGAGAGCTGAGAGAGCTCAGTAGGCTCATGCCTTGCACACAAGAGGCCTTGGTTCAATCTCAGTATAACTGTAGCAAACTCTTGAGCACTGAATCAGGAGTAGCCCCTGAGCTTTAGTGTGGCTTCTCCTACCCTACTTCCCAATATCCTTATTTCACAGCAACTAATAAATAGTATATGATAGTGTAATATTAGATAGCATCTCCATTTTCAAAGCCAAGATATAATAGTTGTTGTTAGGCAAAAGTCAGTTCCATAGTTTCTGGGTTTTTTGTTTGTTTGTTTTTGTTTTTGGGTGACACCTAGGAATGCTCAGGGGTTACTCCTGGCTCTATGCTCAGAAATCGCTCCTGGCAGGCTCAGGGGACCATATGGGGTGCTGGGATTCGAACCATCCACGTTCTGCATGCAAGGCAAATGCCTTACCTCCATGCTATCTCTCTGGCCACATTACTGTATTTTTTTTTCTTTTATAAAAATTTTTTGTTGTTGTTTTTGGGTCACACCCGGCAGTGCTCAGGGGTTACTCCTGGCTCCATGCTCAGAAATTGCTCCTTGCGGGCACGGGGGACCATATGGGGCACCGGGATTCGAACTGATGACCTTTTGCATGAAAGGCAAACACCTTACCTCCATGCTATCTCCCGGGCCCCACATTACTGTATTTTTAAAAAATAATTTTAGTGTATATTTACTTCAGCAGAATCTGCCATTTCTTTATGATATATATCCAGGACCATGCTTAAAATTAATATTTATAAAGTATAGTTTTGTTCTCTATGTTTTAAATGTGACACCAATAAAATTCTCAGAAGTTCATGTCAAATCTTTTGATACCTATTTTAACAACCTCAAATTTCTCTTTTTAGGTTTGGGTGAATGCCATCTCATGATGGCAAAAGCAGCTTTAGCAGATTATCTTGATGGCAAAGCAGTTGACTACATAGAGAAAGCACTAGAATATTTTACTTGGTTGGTATCATTCTTAGTTTTTATTGCCTTTGTTCTCCTAGAATCTTTCTGTGTATAAAGTGTAGATATAGCAGTCATTCAAAATATCAGACAATCCTACCTAGTTAAATAATACATAAAGTACTAGTTTTGTGGTGGACACCAGCAGTTTCTTGTACTTGGTCTCAGCAGACATTCAGAGTGTAGACCTAGACTGGGGCACTATTAGGCATTAGGTTATTTTGCTGAGTGTTTGCATTCAGGTTTTTGTATTAGGTTTTTTATTAGGGTTAACATTTATGTATGGTTATGCTCCAAGTTGAAAATGCTTCTTTTTTTTTTTTTTTTCCTGGTTTTTGGGCCACACCCGGCTGTGCTCAGGAGTTACTCCTGGCTATCTGCTCAGAAATAGCTCCTGGCAGGCTCGGGGGACCATATGGGACACCGGGATTCGAACCAACCACTTTAGGTCCTGCGGTCCTGCTTCGCCTGATTGCAGTGCAAACACAGCTGTGCTATCTCTCCGGATCTTGAAAATACTTCTAAGCATACATGTAGTTCCCAAACTAATATATATTTTGAAATTTTGCCCTACCATAATTTTATGTTTGTTTGTTTGTTTTTGATTCATACTCACCAGTGCTCAGGAGTTACTCCTGTGTCTGCACTTATGAATCACTTCTAGAGGGCTCAGGGGACCATATGGGATGCCAAGAATCTAACCTGGTTAGCTATGCACAAGGCAAGTGTCCTACATCCTATACTATTGCTCCAGCGCATCCCCATTCTTTTGTAATATGAAATAAATAGCTTAGTTTGTCAAAATAGCTTTTGCTCACTTCTGTTTTCCCTTTTATTCTGACAATTTTGGAAATTACGTTTGGATATCTAGGCAGAAGAACTACAAATAGTTTTGTCTTTCCTCCTGATCCTCTCTGGTTCTTTCTATGATGACTGCAATAATTAATCTTATTTCTCAGCAAGCTATTGGAAAATTGTATTTTGGTTGGACTCCATGAGTAGAAAAGAATATAAAAAAATGTCCCATCTGCTTGTCCATCTGCCAGTAACATGGCTGTTTGTGATTGCATATTACCAAGACTTGGCTTATAGGAAATCCTGTTTTATTTTTAAGGTTTCAAGAAGAGAAAAATGAAATATATATCTAATATTTTTCTCAACTTAAAAAGGACTTTTCTTTATCTCCATAGATAATTATTATTTTTCTTTTGAGTTCATCTGTTTTAGTGCTTTAATAAAGATGAACTTACACATTTTTATATTTATATTTTAGGTCTAGTTGATCTGAAAGAGTAAAATTCCTTAGGACCACTCTATATATTTATCTATCAGTTTTTTACTTTTTTATTTGAGAAGATTTAGAAGCAAAAACATGAGTTTTTAATCAGCTATAAGAGAATTATAAATTTTATTTGCTTGGTTATTGTTTAAACACAAAGAATATAGTTTTAAAAAGTAGCTAACCTTATCCTAAAACACGTATCCTGAAACATGAATCTATTTATGTGATTTCTACTACTTCAAATGAAAATGAGGAACACCAAAAAAGGTTTGCCTTCAATTTAGAGACTAATCTCTCTACTCTCCTTCTCTCTCATCTTTTTTTAATGAGGTAGTAAGATGTAATTTGATTTGAATATGGTTAGTAATGCATTCTTCCTACCTAATTAAGAAAGTAGTGTTTAATCATGATCGCATGTATTATTATTTTGTTTTAATTATAAACAAACAGTAATGAAGGTAAGTAAACACCATACTTACTGGAAATAATTTATAAGCACATTTTCTTTTCTTTTTTTTTTAAGGGCTCTACAGCATCGAGCTGATGCCTCTTGCCTTTGGAAGCTTGTTGGAGATGCTTGTACTAGTCTGTATGTTGTCTCACCAGCTAAAGTGAATGTTAATGTTTTGGGAATTCTTCTAGGTCAGAAAGAAGGAAAACAAATATTAAAGAAAACAGAGCTCCTTCATCTTGGAGGAAGGTGATTTCAAAGATTGCCAGTTAATAACATTCCAATTGAATTAGACTATTATAACAAAACATAACATTCACTTTTATATTTCCCTAGGTGTTATGGTCGTGCATTAAAATTGATGTCTACATCGAATACATGGTGTGATCTTGGAATTAATTATTATCGCCAAGTACAACATCTAGCAGAATCAGGCAGTAACATGAATGATCTTAATGAGTTGATGGAGAAATCTATGCATGTAAGATTTTGTTAAATTTTTCACAAACTAAGCAAAAACTAATGCTTTCCTGAATGATGATGATACTTATGTAAATACTGTGTGCATTTTGATTATTTTAGTGTATAAACCACATCTATATTGATACAATACTTATATTCTAAGAAATAAACATTAATCTCATTTTACTTTTCAGTGTCTGAAAAAGGCAGTCAGACTCGACAGTAATAATCACTTATACTGGAATGCTCTTGGCGTGGTATCATGTTATAGTGGTAAGAAATGAGCATTATTTCCTTTTACAAGATTGCCTGGTTTATTGCCTGGTAATAAAGTTCATGTTACCAACATTTTTTCTTCAGGAATTAAAAATTATGCCCTTGCTCAGCACTGCTTCATCAAATCAATTCAGTCAGAACAAATTGTGAGTATTCTGTATTTTTTTGAGAAAATAATAGCAGACTTTAGTGTTAATAATTCTGAGATTTTTATGACAAGGGATTTAATTCTCTCCCCTTCCCCTTCTTCTGCTTCCCTCATTCCTTCCATCCCTCCCTCTCTCCATCTCTCCCTTCCTCCTTCCTTCATGTCCTTCTTTACTTCTTTCTTTCCTTCCCCCCCTCCCTCCTATCCTCTCTCTTTCTTTCTATCCTTCTTCTCCCACCCTATTCTCCCTTCTTTGAGAGCCACAAAGATCACTCTTAGAATACTCTTTCAACTGGGCAGTGAAGATGTGGTTACTTCTTTATATATATATATATATATATATTTTTTTTTTTTCAGAATGCTGTGGCATGGACCAACTTGGGAGTGTTATATCTTGCAAATGATAACATTGAGGTAAGTATGGTGTCATATTAAAAGAAAAATACCATTATATGATTTCTTCATAATAATTCAACTTCTTGCAGAGAAATATTTTGAACAGTTATCATTTAAAGAACATTTATTTTCATTTATTGTCTTTTCCACACCACACAAGAAATTTGTATTTTTATAATTATATTCATTTCTGGGCTGGAGAGATAGCACAGCGGTAAGG
>PVKC010037894.1:0-12935 GCA_004027635.1 Crocidura indochinensis
TGTATCCTCTTAAAGTTAATCTTAACCTTCACCATAGCTATGGTGAAGGACCCAAGGATGACAATGTTTTACATTCTTTTTTGTTTGTTTGTTTTGTTTTGTTTTGTTTTTTGGGTCACAGCTGGCAATGCTCAGGGGTTACTCCTGGCTCCATGCTCAGAAATTGCTCCTGGCAGGCACGGGGGACCACATGGGGCACCGGGACTCGAACCGATGACCTTTTGCATGAAAGGTAAACGCCTTACCTCCATGCTATCTCCCGGGCCCCATGTTTTACATTCTTTAGATTTTCCTTTCTAGCATTTTCTATTACAGTCTTGAGTTTAACAAGCTTTCTTCATTCTGCCTTGGATAGGAACACTTATTGAATTAGATTTTCTACTGTCTGTTCAATTGGATTATTTCTCATTTACTAACCCTATCAGATACGCTTGGTGTTACCTCATCTCACATACAGTGTTGACAAACTCTCAGAAATTATTCCAAAGGGGAAAGAATCCTGCACATTTTTTTTTCTGATCTAATTTCCACTCAGATGTCTCCTCCAGGTTTGTCCTTTTTTTTTTTTTTATTTTATTTTTGGTCTTTGGTCTATACTTGGTGGTGCTCAGGGGTTACTTCTGCCTATATACTCAAGAATCAGTCCTGGTGGGTTTGGGGGATACTATGGGATGCTGAGGTTTATATTAGGGTCAGTTACTCTCAAATGCAAGTGCTCTCCAGCTCTTCAGCTGTGCTATCTCTCCAGCCCCTTCTGTTCTTTGCCATCTACACTCACCAAAATTTCAGATTTAGTTAGTAAATTATCCCTAGCCTGAGACTCTGTCCAGTCTTGGTAATTTCCTATGAGTTTATCTTTTATATGTAATTATAATGTAGAGTTTGCATTATCTGTGCCTAAATTAATTAATTGATTATTGTTTATTAATAAATTAATTGTTAAAAAGAAAATGTTTTTATTCTATTGTTTTGCTGATGATCCAATATCAGCCTTTTTATCCACAATTACCACTTTTCTTTTTTTAATAAAATTTTATTTAATTAAAGAACCTTAATATCCATAACAGACCTATAACTTCTTATATGGAATATATAAATTTATTTTAATTTTTCTTGACATTATGGGAAAAATAACAAAATTTTACCCTATCAAATGTTTACTCTAAGAATGATGGTACAAAATATAAGGTGCTTGTCTTTTACCCCACTGATCTGGGTTTCATTCCTGGTATCCTGTAAGGTTCTCTGAGTCTGCCATGAGTGAATCCTGAATGCAGAGACAGGATTAAATCATGAGCACCACTGGGTGTGCGATATTCTTGTCAAATTTTCTTTTAAAATTTAAGTAAATAAATTTCTAAAAAATAAATCTCTGTTGTGGCTAGATGATAGTACAGTAGTTAGGGTGCTTGTATTGCATATGGACAATCTATGTTAGAAAACTGGAACCATGTGGTCCCCAAAGCCCCAACAAAAGTGATCACAGAGCAAGGAATAAATCCTTACCACCTCTGGGAGTATCCACCAAACAAAATACAAATTTAAAAAAATCATTAAAAAATCAAAAAATTAATTTCAAAACATTATTTTTGAATTGCTATATATACTGTGTGGAGTTTTCTAAAGGAAAGTATCAGAATATCTACATTCTTAATGCCTAGATATTGATATTCTCAAAACACTCAAATATTTGTCAGTAATTAATCACATATAAGTTATTATGAAAGTATCAGAATATCTACATTCTTAATGCCTAGATATTGATATTCTCAAAACACTCAAATATTTGTCAGTAATTAATCACATATAAGTTATTATGAAAATTAAAAACAAAATAAATCTTGATATAATAAATAATTTTATTCCTTGAAGATATTATTTGATGATATTGAACTATAGAATTTTATATTGAGATATCAATGGAGAGATGAAGAAATTATGGCTTACTGCTAACACTTTTGGAATTTTTTCATAATAAATCATTATGTAGTTAAAGGGCCATAGGCACCAGAGATGCTTAAAGATGCTTGAAATCAGAGACGTCAGCTGAAAGGATTATGTTGCTTGCCTTCTTTGGGACCTACATCAGATTTATCCCACGTCCTACATATAGTTCCCTAAACACAGTCAGGAAGTGATTCTTGGGCAGAGAGACAAGAGTATTACCCAAAATATTACTGGGTACGGCCCCACTACAAACAATGAATACAGCTTCTATATCTAGATCTAAATGTCCATGTATTTAATTTCATTTATGTGGGTAGTTTATTTGTGGAGGGGTGTTTAGGGGTGAGTATACAAGTACTTGCATATATAAACATGTATACAGTACATACATGAAGTACATAATGAACCAGAGCTACATCCCAATGACTTCGTTCACAATTCTTTTTCGGTTTTTGGTTCACACTGCAGCTCTCAGGGGTTACTACTGGTTCTAAGCTCAGAAATCGCTCCTGGCAGGCTCGGGGGATCATATGGGATGCTGGGATTCCAACCACAGTCCTTCTGCATGCAAGGCAAACGCACTATCTCCATGCTATCTCCTGGCCCTCATTCACAGATTTTTTTAATCCATTCTGTGAAAATTTAGCCTCAGACTCTAGCTATTATATTGTTGATTTATTATTTTTCCAACGTATTCAAAATATCTAAGGTATATCATTGAATTTTCAAGATAATTTTCCAAAGTCTAATTTCAACAAAGATTGCATTGACAAAAAAAAGATTTAAATGTCAAAAAGTCTGGAAGTTTGGGGAATGCGGCTATGCTTAAAGAAGCTGTCACCATACTTAGAAAATAAACTACAGTAAAAATGAACTGTTTCTGCCTTAGTTTATACAAGTTTGTTTAAAGGAGCTTGACTGGTTCCAGGAGGTTCCAAGACATAAACCAACTGCCTCAGCGCCTGCCTTGCTTCCTGCCCTGGCCAGGCCTAACGTTTCCAGGACAAACGACACCACCAGATCTGGGGTACAAACCAGGTCTGGGGGTCATGTGCGGCAGTTGGGAGTTGGGGGGTTGGGGGAGAGGCACAGGTTAGGACTGATAGCTCACCACCAACTTCCAACGCTCCTCCAGAAAGAGAGGGGAACGTTATTCTTGTTGGTCCAAAGTGAAAAGGTAAAGAAAATTATTTATTTAGGGGAGAAAAGTTATGCTAAACCGATATTAAATAACTTGCTTAATTTACATCAGTTGCTTCCTTATTTTATAGTGATGAACTATGCCTAATTATCTATGGATTACTTAGAAAAAAATATTCTGGCTTTTTCCTAGAATGTAAGACTATGGAAAAGCATTAAAATTAAAATCCCAGTCTCATAAAAAAAAGTTTGCTTAGTCATAACATATATGAATGGGGGAAAGAACTCCAAAATCAAATATAGGAAGAGGGAGATCATTGTAAAATCCATGAAGTCATAAAATAAGAAAAAGATCTACGTGAGTAAATTATTTTGCTCTCCAAGAACCATTAGGAAGAAAGAAATCATATTTCTGAGTTTCTTCTGTTAAACGTATGTAAATAGATTTCTGTAATATTAGAGCAAGTTGTTTTCAGAATTGCTATTTTTCTAGAAGAGATGGAAATACAAGCGTGGAAAAATCTACGCTGTAAGATTGCTTTTCACTCCTCTAGAGATTTCTCTCAAACCTTACGTAAGAATCAGCAAGCACCAAAGATTTATCTTCTTATTCCTAGTTCTTTTCAGCATGTTCTGTTTTACAGACAAATTACTAAAATCAGTTAGAATCTGAGGGTGGGGGTACAGAGAGGGAGAGAGAAAGTGACTGGAACAGATATATATTCTAAGTGCTAAGAATAGTACTGCTATGTAAAAAAAAATCCTAAAGAAATAATTGTTAAATCGATCTTTAATTTCTAATGTTAGATGAGTTGTATGAAAAGAAAGCTAACTACACTTTGGGAATTGAATAATACTTTTAATTCTAAATCATTGTATGATGATATGTCGATCTCTGAAATTTCTTGAATTTCAGTTTATTTCTATTTCAGTTGAAACATTTTACCATGTCTATAATTACCAATAATTGTATCACACCATATGAATTAATCTGGGAAGCCATAAAATGAATAATCTAAAGCTTTTTTGAAAAATCTGGGAAAACCTTGAAAATTATGCAAAAGCTTGTTCTCTAGATTTGATTGGAGCTAATCAATTTACAAAGTTTTTAAGCAGCTGAGGTGATAGTATTTCAGACTGTGGACAACAATTGAGGAGAAAATAAGGCAAATTAAATGTGCCCTAAAAAGCTCCTTTAATTCTAAACATCTAATAGTATGTGTGAAGTTATATCTCATTTCTGTTTTGATTTGATATTTTTCTAGATAATAAGTGATAAACTTCCCATAAAGTCCAGAAATGCCATCTTTGGAGAAGTGTCTGCTCATCTTAGCATCTGTACAAAATGTCTCCTCTTTTTTGGAGTAAGGGTTTATTTTTTACTGATGAATTTTGTGGGTAGCTTTACAGCCTTTATATTATCTGATTGTGAAATCTATGCTGTGTAAATCTTCACTCCCATATGTCAAATATCCAGGTATCTAACTGAAGTCAGTGTTTTTATCGATTTCTTCAATGTATTTAATCGTTTTCAGTCTTAAGTCTCTAAATTATTGAGTTAATTGTTGTGTGATGTGAGATCATGATCCAATTTTATTATTTTATTTGAGACTCCATTCCCCTCAATATATGGAAGATTATTTATTCTCCTTTTTGTGCTTTTGATTCCTTTAGCATAATAAACTCTCCCTCTTTTTCTTCCTCTATCTCTCTCTGTTCCTCTCTCTCTTTCTCAGTTTTGATTCCCACCTGGCAGTGCTCAGGGCTTTCTTCTACCTCTTTGCTCAAGGATCAAGCCATCCATGAGTGGAGCTGAAGATCAAACATAAGTCAGTTTTGTGCAAGGTAAGTAGTGCCTTACATTTTTATATTATATCTCCAGCCATATAGTTCACTTTATATTTAGTGTTGTAGTACTGAACATTACAGTTTTATATAATTTCATTCTTGGAAGACTGTTGTCTCCATTTATTTCTCATAATTGCTTTGAATATTTCGCAGTGCCCTAAGATTTTCAGTAATGTTTGTTTTAATAACATCAGGATTTTTATAGGGACTACATAAAAATTGTAAGTTCTAAGATAGGAAGATTTTTTTTTAACACATGATAGTTGCTCAAGGGTTACTTCTGTCTCTGCTCACAGGAAGTGCTCCAGGGGTACCTTATGTTATCCTGAGGATCAAACCCTAGTGAGCTGTATGCAAGGCAAATGCCCTACTAGCTGTGTTATTTTTCCTGCCCCCATTTTTATAATATTAAATGTTCTAATTTATGAACCAAACTGTCAATTTTCTTTTGTCTTATGTAATACTCAGTCATAACTTACAAATTTCTAGTTGCCTAATTTTATACTTAGACATATTATTTGCATGCTTTTTGACTCAGTTGCTCATAAATATAAAAGTTGTAATCAAAATACTTCATAAGGTCTCTAAATATTAAGTTGCTTTTATTGTCTGATTTTATGTTAATTTGTACCTAAAATATGATTGCCAACGTTATGTAACCCAACATATTTAAAAATAAAAATTTTATTTAAAAAAATGCAAGTACTAAATTAAAAAAAATAGGAAGTAAGCAAATATAGCACGATACTCGTAAAATTTCAAATGTTCACTCTACAATTTGTCTTATTTTATTGTAATTTTAATATAGAGCTTAGACTTTTTTAAGTGTGGGTTATATTTAATTATTAGATTATTAAGTTTCTAAAGGTGTTGAGTGAAATAGTCTATTATAAGTCCATTTTTATTAGTCTGTTTTTTGTTGTTTATGGGCCACACCTGGTGATGCTTGAAGTTTACTCCTGACTCTGTACTATATAATCATTCTTGACAATGCTCAGGGGATCATAAGGAGTTTCAAGGATTGAGTCCAGATTAGCTATATACAAGGCAAGCACCTTGCCTGCTGTACTATCTCTCGAGACCCAATAATATTGTTTTTCCTTTTTAATTTAAACCGCTTTAGGCACTGATATTTATAATACTATTAACCATATTTCATGGATACATCATTCCAACACCACACTCACTACCAGAAAGCCTACGATCTTCCACCAGTGCACCGAGTATCCTTTCTGCTCTCTCAACCCCACCCAACCTCCACATAAACTCAGACCTATAGATAAAATCTCCAGTTCTGAATATTCTGACCATTATTTGACCACCTAACTGTCAATTGTATTTCCTCTAAAATGTTTGAGTCAGCTTTTAATTAAGTGCTTTAAATATATTAAAATAAAATGAATTAATGTATGGGTATTATTGGAACTCCCATGATACAGAAGAATACAGTTAAAAATATTAAATCAAGATGTAGTGGGTCTAAACTTCCCTCGCCAACTTCTAATAAAATTCTTTACATACAGTTTTCTAACACTTCACATACCCGAAAGATTTTTGCTTCTATGATTCAAGAACAGTGGTTACAACGTTTAAAGAATAAACCTTAGTTTTATACAATGAAAAAAATCTCCCAAATCATAATGAATGTAATTTTTCTTGTAGTTATAATTTACCTATTTAATAGTATTAAAATATAGAATTTATTTAAAGTCAGTGAGGGTTAGAGTGGTTGTAATAATCTCTACAGTGACTGAATATATATATTATTACATATACTTATTGAGTATATATATTAATTGAGAGAACATATATGTCAGAACTTAACAGTAGTAAGCCATAAAATGTGTTGACTTAAAAGATTAAGTCATTTCGACTTATATATGTGTCATTGCCTTTAGATACAACTCATTCCATTATATTTTTACTATATACTTCCTAGTCATACTATTATTTTTATTTTAAATTATTAATAGTAGTCAATATATACAATCACATAATGGGTTTCTTTGGGTATATGTTTTACTTTGCCTACATTCATTATTGGGAATAGGGGATTCAGTCATCCTCAGTAGTATTTGGGGCATACTTGTGGCTCTATACTCAAATATTGCTCTTAATTTTTCTCAGGGTGGCCATATATGGTTCCAGGGATTAAACTAGAGTCAGTCACATGCAAGGAATGTACTTTATCTAATGTCCTATCTCTCTGTTTGACTAGGATAAATTCTAGAAAGTTTGGAGGTACTTGAAGTTACATGGAAATTGATGTTTAATTTTTTAAATAACTTCCAAATTGATTTTAAAGAGCTTTTATATTTGTATTCCTATCTACATTTATCCAGTTTATTGTAAAATATGTCTTTGTAATTTATTTCTGAATATTGTATTCACAATCAGAAACCTTGCTGCTAACTTCTCCAATTTTAAAATACAAACTTTTTTTAGAGTCTATTGAATATTCCTTCCAATTACTTGTTGCATGAGCATTTAGATATTTTTTGTCTCCATTTAATTTTGTACATCTTTAATTTGGTCTAGTGATTTATCATATTTTCCAATATAGAGTCAAGGTCCTAAGCTTGTTGATCCACGCCTTTAGAGTTGTTTATTTATTTTATTTGCTTTTAGTTTTGTTGAATTTCTTTTTGGTCTTCATTTCTATCTATATCATATCTTTTGTTGCAGTATTTCATCTGCCTTCTTGGGATAAATATTTACCTCACCAAATTTAAGTACACATACTTTTCTTTTTTTTTTTTTGAAAGTACACATACTTTTCCATGAGTGTTTCTGTTTATGAAGTTTATAAAGTTGTATAAAGTTTTAAAAGTATATAAAGTTTATAAAAATTTTTATCACATTGCTTTTATAGTTCCTGGGATACTATAGGGACACTTCCATTGTTAGAGTCAAATTAGAAAATGTCCCTTCAGGAAAAATGATGGGTATCAGTTTTCATTGGTAAAAACAATTTAAGAAATTAAATAATGTTGGAGAGATTGTGTTAAAATTTGTTATACTTCCTTGGACAGAAAGTCACTTTTCCTTCTCCAATAGCTTAATTTTTCTATGTATATAAATATTTATTTCATGCCTGACTCTATCAGCATTTTCTAACGATAAGAAATGAAAAGACTGTGGGAGCAATACTGAATTTCTATGACTTGACATTGGGCAATCATGACTGTGTTTGCTTCACTGATTTTAAGTAATTTAAATGTATATAAATCAAAATGTATAGCTGACATGAATCTAAAGTTTTGTTAAAAAACCTGCAGAGAATTTCTTACCAACTCTAAGAATAAGTAGAAAATGGGAATAGTATATTCTGAAAGCACTAAATATATAGCACAAATTGAAATAATCTAGTGTAAAATATTAGAAAAAATCCTCCAAATATTCTGCAAGTTGTAATAGATATCTAATTATTTTAAATTAACTTACATTTATATTTGGTTATACTAAGTGATTAACCCAACTTTGCTGAAAAACATATGAACAATAATTTCACAAAGTATAAAACAAAAATTTACTATCAATACAAATAATGTAGATGCTTTATATTTCCTCTCTAATTTTAGTAATTTTAGTAATATATATGTGTGCACTTTTAGTTCTTTATATATTTTTTCCTTTATATTGAACCTCCACAGCTGTGTTACATGTATGGAAGGCTTTGTATAACAACCCTGATAGCTCAGTGCAAGGGTCTATCACTGTCTCCTAGAGACCAGTTTGGAACAGAAGGGGGTCAAAATCTCTGAAATATATATTATATTAAAGAATAGAGTTAAAGTAATACTACATTAACAAAAAGAATGGAATTTTTCTACTTACTGGAAATGGATGATCTACATGTAATTATAAATGATATAAATAAGAAAGATTAAGAATATTGATTCGTTTTAAAAACTATGACACTATAATACTGTGGCATAAAGAAACTACTGATAAATAGCAAAATTACTCCTAGGTTTGGTGAAAATACAGTTGGAAATTAGAATACATGTCATGCAAAAAAGGATATTTTTTCAGAAATTTCATGAAATTATGTGGTTTGGCCACATCAGGTGGTGTTTAGGGCTCACTTCTAACTGCACTCAAGAATTATTCTGGGTGAGCTTGGGAAATCATAGGGGATGCCAAAGGATTGAACCCAGGTGGATCACACGTAGTAAAAGATTCACTACCCACTGTACTATCATTCTGGTCCAAGGTCAATACATAATGGTTCCACATAGCACTCATTTAAAGAGAAAGAAGCAAAATCTGACAGAAAATTTGCATGGCCTATTTTGTGGGGAATTAGATTTGTGAATTTCCAATTATTAATAGTTTTTAACATAACCTTTATAATAAATTATAGTGTAACTTGAAAATGTATTCACGTAGTAACTAAAATTTCTTAAAATGAACTCTGAAAATGAACCCAGTCAGATCTCTTTCTAACAGTATCAGAAACTATTAAGGGGGGGTGATTATTGTATGTAATGAACCCTGGTTCCATTCCCAGCATCACCTCTTCCCTAGTACTTAAAACATCAATCTCTGAGTTCAAGCAAGAGATATATCTTCAAAACGATAAAGAAAAGATATTGAGTAGAATGTATTTCTCTCCCATTGTCTAAATTATTCCTTTTAATCTGTGTTAGATCATAACCTCCAAAATATATTGATATTGTAGCATGCATGTGCTTGACTATGATGCTTACTTTTTCCTACCACCATTTTACAGCTCTCTTTTTTGTTGTTGTTGCTGTTAACCAGGGCAATTTTAAGAATTATATTTCTTTTTTATATTGAATAGAACTGCCATGCAAGTAGATTAGGTGAATTAGTGTGAAAGAAACCACAATGCCAATGAACTAAAAAAGAAACATAATTAATTGCTTCTAGTTACCTGTCAAGTTCTGCTTTAGAATTAAAATGTGAAAGCTAAATATATATAAATTTAAATATATATAAGAATATATTTAAATATTTAAATATATATTTAATTAGGCCAAAGTCTAACTTATATTTTCAGTATATAAGTATTTATCATAGATTGAAAATTCCTGTGTACATATAATTTCTGCATTCTCTGTAGGGTTTCTGAGTCTTGTCTATGAGATGTATTTTCAGTTTTCTTTTTATCTAGAAATCTTATACTATGTATAAAATGTTCATATTGTCTAAAATATATTTCAGAAACTTTTTAAAGTTTTATTCTCCTGAAATGTTTTATATTTGTCTTAGCATTAATTATTCTGATAAAGACAAACCCTAATATATCTCAATCATATGATACCGGAAGCTGAAAGTTATTGCTTCTAGGCTTCTAGATGTGATTTTCTTGTGTGAGAATTTTTCAGGGCAAGCTTATGGTTTGGTGTAGTTGTGTACCACTTAGGGAATCCAGTTTTCCTGTGATTTTTCTCAGATTACATCTGCACTCTGGAACTATATTGTGAAACTATGCTTCAGTTTTCTACCAGTATTGGCTGGTTTGACTTTTTTTTTTCATTAATGCAATTTGTGGGAAAATTATTTTATCTTACTCAGCAGATTTTTATGATAGAATAAAATTAAATTGATGTGCATAATAGATTAGCAGGGATCTCAAATTAGAGATGTGAAATGATATTATGATAGTATGGTACTGGTCGTAATGATCAGTGAAATGATGGGATACAATAGAAAAAATATAGAAATCTTTGTGAGATTTCATAATCATAAAGAAAATTTTAGTTCCAACAATAATTTCATGAGTACAGTAGAGTTTATTTACATTTAAACAGGAAACTCTGAAAATCATGTTGTGGAGATAAGAAGTCTCTTTTCCTTCCAGTAGAGCAAGAGTGCCTGTCACCCAGGAGACTTCTGCCCTTGTTATAGTGGACAAAGAAGAGGTGAATTCAATGTTTCCTTAGCAACCTTAATTCAAAATAATAAATGTTATTTTCATTAGAACCTGGGAAGCCTGCCCTGAGTTTGACAAAACCATCTCACACTGTGAATGCTGGTGTAACTTTTAAGAAATTGAGCCACATAAATGCAATCTTTTACCTAGCTTGGCATATTTCCTTAACTATTGAGTCTCCTACAGTTTTTGTCTGGCTTTACTCTTCACTGCTTTAAAATATGTTTTATATTGTTCCAGTTTTTATAGTTATCTGTAAAATACTTAGCACAAGTCACTCTTATAATTAGAAAAATACTTTAATAATGATGTGTCTGCACAATTTAATGAATTAAAGCAGATAGCTGTTAATCAAAAGTTACCTATCAGAAAAATGAATTGAAATAATAAAATAATAAATTCTTGGGTATTCTTTAAAAAGTCAGTAAATATTATTAACAAAGAGATAAGTAAAGCCCTTGAAATCATTCTTTCAGAGAGTTTGAGTTATCAAAAGCATAACACAGACGCACTTAAAATATTTTCAAGAAAATGCATTTCCCGGACAATAAAGAAATAAATACATTAGTAGAATACTCTTCAAGTAGTTTACATAGTAAATACTAATTTATTAATTACTTTTATTGAATTCAAGTTTTATATTCACAAATGAATCTCTTATGAACACTTTGTTCACTTTTAATAAAATAGTCTAAAAATTATGAAAATTCAAATTGGTGATATGCATGAATATAGTACTTTGTTAGTCATTCAATATTGCAGTCCTTAAAATATAAGAAGCACAAGTGTATCATTACAGCTATCTTTTAGCTACTTATACATATACATTAGGCTTAGAGAGTCTAAAAACCAAAGTACCCCAGGGAAAATTATATTGACATATAATGTTATTTGTACAAAATATGTAAACCATTAAAATTTTGATTGCTTTCCATTACATACTAGCTAAGTAATTATTCATATGTATAAAAAGAGAGAAGGCAAAGTGAATCTTGGCAGAGATGGCTGTAACAGCATCAGTAGTGAAATGGTTAAATTATTTATAATCTCTAGATTTCTATAAAGTATGGAAACTGCGATGAATGTTTGCTAACTAGACAGTGTTGTTTTACAAGTTACAAATATCCGATCGTTATGTTCAGATCTTAATATAATGCTACCTGCCAGTTATATATTAATTTTAAAATGTGTTACATCTAGTTCGTTCCAATGTGGAAAATTTTTACAGAACATTAGAATTCAAAAAGCTGGACATGTGACTCAATTTTATGCTTTAAAATAGTATCAAAATTATATTCTGTAATTGATTCCTTAGTATGGAACTATAGAATACTAACATGATGAAAAATAATGAAGTTGTTAAGGTAAAAATGATACGTTAAAATAGATAGATAGAATATTATGGAATAATCTGGTGATTTGTTTAATCTTGTAAAAGGAGTTAATAAAGAAAATTAATGTCATGAATATTCATACTAATAAAGACACAGAAGTCATGGCCATTAATATTAAACTTTCTTCTTACATAATGAAGGTATATAAACTTTTTATGATGTTAATTTACAATTTAGAATCATGAATAAGGTATGGATTTTTTAATCTTAGTTTAAGTGTTTAAATTGTAGTAACTTACCCATGTGTGTATTGATATGTACACAAATTTGAATAAGTATGCACATTTGTGATTGTATAAAATGTACTTGTTTTCAGAGCTATATTTTATTATAATTAAGCATATAGTCTGAAATTGATTTCGCTGCTTCAGACATTGCCTAGGTCTTAGAAAGCACTATATAATTGGTATTACTATATTTTAGTATCAGTACCATTAATATTTTAATAAGTATCAAATAAAATCTCTAAATATGTATGAACTATTAAAATAAAGTAAAAACCTTCCATTTATTCCCTATCCTTGAAAAATTTTATAGCCTAGCTATTTAAAGTATACAGATCTTATCATTTCTCATTAACTGGTATATTCATTTGGTTTAGACAAATGAAAAGTGACTTGTTCTTTACCATGCATTGAGCTAGTTGCTGGCTTAAAATATTTGGGGTGATTTTCTTTTGCAGTTATCTTTATTACTAGCAGGTA